>PVJX010022079.1:6068-31168 GCA_004027295.1 Dolichotis patagonum | reverse complement strand
TTTTATCAAAAATGAGATATTATAATACCCATTGATCATTTTCTGTTATTCGGTTCAGAAAGCCCTGTAATTCTTTCACTATATGCATGGCTTTATTCTATTGTGTTATGTTTGATATTATTGTATTTGAAACTATGCTCAACTATAGCAGAGTAAGAGATATGGTGTTAGCTACTGTTGATGTCCAGTTGACTTAATGGAAAGTACTGTGTTGCCTATGTTGTCCTGTTCTGATCTGCTCTGTACTGCCCCCTTTTGTTTTATTCTCTTTTAAATTAAAAAAAAAAAAAATTGGGTTCGTAAGTGAACAGTGAGGTAGTATTTCTCAGACGGACAAAGAACAAATTTGCTTTACTGCTTACTACAAAATGGCAGGTTCCCCAAGCCCAGTTCCTCTCCTGTAACACAACTGTATTGTGTGTGGCATCTTTCTGAGCATGCTGCATTGCCCAGGGAGCAAAGGAAGGTGACAGAAATGTGCCTGTACCATTTAATAAGTCCTTGTTCTCTGACTCAGGAATCTCAAGTCTTCTGCCAGAGTCCATGAACAAGAGGCTATTAATCAAATCTTGATAACAGGTACATCAAACTACACTGTACTGGATGGATTCCAAGTCAGGCTGAGGGATTTCAAAGCCCAACTTAATGCTAATTATCTTTATAACCTTAGGCAAGTTTCATAATCTCTCTAAAGTCTCAGTTTTACCTTCTGTAAATCTAGGCAAGACTATCAAGCTCTCAGGACTGTTATAAAGATAGAATGAGACGACATTTTTAGACTAGCATCAGACACATAGTGGAAATTTGATAAGTAGTAAAGTTGTTTTATTTTTTTCATCTCACATAGGTCTTTTTTGGTACTGGGATCTGCACGACCTCGCACTTGCCAAGCAGGTGCTTGTGCCACTGAGCTAAACCTCCAGCCCTTATGTAGTTATGTTTTATTTTTGTGGTGGAAATTTACCTTTTTAGCATATTTCAAATTTATAACGCAATCACTCTAATAACCACAGCCACTGTATTGTACATTAGCTCCTCAGAACTTACTTATAACTGAGTCTGTATCTTCTTTTATTTTATGAAAAATAAAACAAATTTTCACAACCAAATAATAAGAGAGTAACAGCAGTTATTATACTGTGTGTTTTTAACTTCGAAGTAGTTACTTGATACAAGACAAAACCCAAGAAGAGTCTTACAAAAAAGAAATAGATAATACTTTTCAACAAACTAAGATAAACTATTAGCAAAAATGAAACACATTAACATATATACTGAAATATTTTAAAACAACAGAATATGTAACTGGGGAAAGTATTTGAACTTCTCCTTACTTCCTATTATCTCTTCTACTTCGTCCTTGTTCTCTCTCTAAAGTTTCTTATGTAAAAGAAATCACACAATGTTTGAACTTGTGTGTCTGACTTACTGCACTTAACTATGCTCTTAAGCTGCATACATTTACCTATGAATACTTCAAGTTTACCTTTCTTAATGGCAGCATAGTGCTCCACTATGTAAACACCACCTTTTATCTATTCATCTGCTGATTGATACATACCCTATTTCCAAGATCTAGCTTTATAAATGGTGCTGCTCTAAACAGGAGTACATATGTAGCCCTATAAAATCACGATTTTAACTCTTCTAGGAAGATACCTGGCAGGGGGTGTCAAAAGGAATTTCTGCTTTTACTTTTTTGAGTATAGTTATTATGATAACCACTATATATAAAGCACTATATATAGAAGCTTTGGAACAAAGATAAAATTTCGTTTTGAGAAAAAACTTTGAAAGACATACTTAAATTAATTCCTTTTTGAGTCTGGTAGGTTTTGCGTAAAACAGAAGCTAGCAGAGAGAGAGAGACAGACCATGAAACAAACGGAGAGGGGAAGAAGCTAGATTATTTCCTAGAAAATGGATCGGATACCCCCTCACAAGGAAAACTTCTAGATAGAATGCAGAACATGAATTAGATCATCAAACGGATTCTTGACTATCATTTAATATTCAAACAGAGATCTTCCATATACACCAAACTCAAAACAAATTAAGAGAGTCTGAGGAAAAATAAACAGTACTTTAACAAACTATAAGCACAAACCTGTAATGTAACCTCCTGAAGGCTTGAGGTGATCAAATTGTTTGTCATGCTTAGTTCGTTCTTCGGAGGTAATAGCCCACATGTTTGGCCCTCCTAAAACACACGTGAAAGACAAATTATGCAAATAAGAATTTTAAATACCCATTTCATGACAGTATTTACTGTCTAAGGGCCACCATGTATGGAACTCTCACCAACCCTGTATAGCACAGGCTTAAGGCTTTCACTCATTCTCTCAACATTTATTGAATAATTACTATATAGCACTCACTGAAATAAGCAAAATGCTGGAAATAAAAAGATGGATAAAACCTTGCTTTTGTCCTCAAGGAATTCATACCTAGAAAATGATCACTGCCATTTACAGTGCTAACTTGTGAAACATCTTAAGCAGAAGTCTGTACAGTAAAAGCTGTGCCGATCCTAAGTTAGAAGCATCAGGAGGGAGCTAAGGGGAAAAGGGCCCTGAAGTGTGGCTTGTGTTTTGCCATGCAAAGAGGTGGCACAGGAGCACCTCCTTCAGGCACAACGTAAGAAGTCAGGCATACGCAGGGTGCTGAAGAGACTGCCAGCTGGAGTAACCCTATCAATTAAGGTACTGTTGTTATCCCTCCGTGATGGTTGACTGATTGTGTCAACTGCAGTAAGAGAAGCTCAACTAAACTGGCTCAGCAATACCACACTCTAGGGTGTGGAAGGCCCACCCTAGGGCGGCTTGCCACATGGATGGTATAAATGGGAAATGAGGAAGGATGGATCTGCTTCTGTTCTCTAGAGAAGCTAGTCTATGCCTCCAGTTTGGATGTCATCTGCTGGCTTTCAGCGCAGACTCCTCAGCTTCTGCCACGGATCGTTTGGCTTCCTAGAGTAGGCTCTTCTTTAGCCTTCCATCGCAGACCCAGCGGCCTCCTGATGGAGACTTGCATGGGACACTTGGCTGGATCCTTCTGATCTCCAGCATGCAGACGCCCTCTGCGCTCTTCTTCATCTCAGTCTCCACTTGTAAGCCCATCTTGTAAATTCTTAGATCTATTTGTGTATCCTGGATTGTATCTGATTCTCTTGTAAACACGAACTGCCACACCCAGTTTACAGATGAGGAAACTAAAATCCACAGTGATAAAATAACTTGCTCAAGATCATACAAGAAGTGGTGGAACTAAGATTAGAACGTGGGCAGCCTGACTCTGCTGAATTTTCTATGTGACACTTCCTCCCAACCTACAATGGGTAAAATACTTACATTCTCTGTACTTTGATTGCCAACTTCATAAACAAGAAATATATAATTCCACAGGGTTGTTGTATAAATTACATTAAAATAACATTAAACACCATCTTTTATCTGTCAGATTGGCAAAAGAATGAGTTAACATTGAATGAAATTTATCCTGTTTTATACATTTCTAAGAGCTTTATATATTTTACTTTGATTAGTCATACAAGAATCCTATGAGATAACTATCACTTTTTCAGAGGAGAAAACAGAGGTACAGAGAGATGAAATAATTTACACAAGGCAGTAAGTGTTGAAGGTGAGACTGAAATTTACTCAGGCTTAATTAAGTTTTAAACTATCTGCCTTGACAGTAATTCAAAAGAAGTAGACTCACGTGATGGGTAAAAATAAATGGGACCGCAAAACTAAGTATAAGAGTTAAACCATGAAACTTTTTAAAGAAAACACAGAAGTAAGCTGAGCATAGGGTACATGGCTGTAAGCCCAGCACTTTGGAAGGCTGAGGCAGAAAGACTGTGAGTTTGAACCAGCCAGACCTACATAGTGAGGCCCTGTTTTGAAAGGAAAAAGGGACGAGGCGATGACAATACCAAGTACTGGCAAGGACACTAAGCAACTGAAATATACTGCTGACAAAATAAGACAGTCACTTCAGAAAGCATGTTGGTAATTTCTTATTAATTAAATATACACTTACTATACAACTTTCAATAGACAAATAAGTATTAACTACCCATGGACAATAAAGTCCTATTTCCATGAAATCCTGTTATGTGGTGATTTCAGCAATAAAAAGGAAAAACATATACGAGCAACATCATAGATGAATCACTTAAGTATTTGGTTAAATGACAGAAGCCAGTCTACTTTTACGATATTTTGAAAGAAGCAAAACTATAGGGACAGAAATCTGGTCAGTGGTTGCTAGTAGCTAAATGTGGCAGATAAAAGGGTACAAGGGATCGATCTATCTATCTATCTATCTATCTATCTGAGACAAGGTCTTCCTATGTAGTTCAGACTAGCCCAGGCTGGCCTCGAACTCACAGTGATCTCTTGCCTCAGCTTCCTATAGGCTGGGATTATGGGCATGAACCACCATGCCCAGCCAGGGGACTTTTAGTGATAGACACTTTCTATTTCCAGATTTATATAACTGTATGCATTTGTCAAAACTCAACAAACTGTGTACTCACGGTGAATAGTGTCTCCAGTGACCCCCAATTTAAAATACAAACAAGCCAGGTACAGTGTGACATGCACCTGTATAGCCAGCTACTCAGGAGGAAAAACAGGAGGATGGCTTGAACCCAGAAGTCAAGGCTAACCTGGGCAATAGTGAAACCATGTTCCCCCTCACAAATAAACAAACAAAAACCCCAAAACAATAAACTAAACTAAAATACCAAGTGTCTGCTGTCTGCCTGCTATCACACGATGCTCCACAAAAGTTAGTTTCCTCACTCGACTTCATCCTAGAGAACACTGCGACTAAAGTGCAGTCCATGCTGGGGATGAAGCCACGTGGCAGAGCAAGTACAAGTCCAAGGCACAGCACAAAAATGAAAACAAAAGCTAAAAGAGAGAGATAAGAGAGCAAAGGGGAGGGAGAGGGAGAGAGCATTCAAATAATTTTTAGCTTCTGTCTGGTAAAGATGCTCTTGCCAGAAAATATTGAAACTGAGGTTTTTAATCAGAGACCTTAGGCTACTTAAAGTTGGAGGCGTCGGACAGGAAGAGCTGAGCTGCTGTAACATACTATCCCTAGGCAGTGACTGACCACTGCTGTCTTAACCTCAGGGGACAGCCTGCTCCATCGGTCTTTACCACAGTCCGATAGTCTGTGTTACACACTACTACCTCGTCACCTTTCCTTGGCTCCCTGCTTACAGTGGCCAATTCAACCTGCCTCTTTAATTTCTCCTGATACCAATCAGCAATCTTGACCCCTTCATATTAATTTACTCAATGAACATTTTAGGAGCACAGAGAAGGACAAAATAATCCCTGAATGGAGCTCACAGACTTTCTAATATTTAAGAGACCACCAGCCAACACACAACAATCACAATTAATAATTATCATTAATATCACTTAACAGAATAGAATGGAAATGTTCTAAAGCATTATGATAAAAAACAATTTTTATAGACTATTCAAATAACTTTCAAATTTGGACACCTCAAAACAGATGACCATATTAAAACAAAAGATAATAATGCACCACGAATTTTCTAGAAAAGGACACAGAAACAAGAAAACTATAAAATATGTAATTCAAAGCCAATTTTAAAATAATGGATCCAATTCTGGCTTTCTTATTTAGAATACATCACTAAAAAAAACCTTTTAAAGAGCCAATTGACTTGTTATTTTGCACTTTGAAATAAAACAAGTGGGCTGGGCCAACCCTTTCCTGTGAGCCAGCAGCGGCCATGCAACCCAGGAAGAGAGTCAGGAAGCCAACCCCTTCCTGTGAGCCAGTGGTGGTGGTGGGCTGGGTCAAGTGCTGACCCCCCCACCCCCCAAGCAACCAGCTGATTCAGAGAAACACAGGCTGAGATGACAGCCATTGAAATAAAAAAAACCCTTAATGTCAATATTGTTTGCTTGACTTTGCAGGCCTACAGCTGGTAGTCTGAGCATCTACTTAGAGGATGATAATATACAATATAGCAACTATAGGGATTTGCTTCTAAAGGTGGTAGGTTAATTCCCCATTATCTTGTTTTAAAGTCCTGTATCATTTTCATTGCTTTGTTTTGTTTGGCTTTATTCTGTTTTGTTTTGTTTGATTTTATTATATCTGATGGCATGGGCAGCTATTTCAAAGACAACAAGATATATTATGGTAGCCATTGTTGATTTCCTAGTATCATGTTTTGAAGTCCTGTATAACTTTCATTGTTTTGTTTTGGTTTTATTCTGTTCTGTTTGTTTTTTTATGTCTCATGATATGGGCAGCTATTTTGAAGATAATGAAAGGCAATATAGTAGGCACTGTTGATTTTCTATTACCTTGCTTTGAAGTCCTGTATCACTTTCACAGTTTTGTTTTGATTGGCTTTATTCTATTTATTTTGTTGGTTTTATTGTTCTTACAATAAAAATAAAAATAAATTTTAAAACAAAACAAAATCCTCCAAATCTTAGTATATATTTGTAAGCCTCACAGAAAGGCACAATAACCTAAGTTTGGGGGATGATATTTAATATTCCCCTAAAAAGTTAATAATTTCTGGGCCAGGGATGTAGCTAAGTGGCACAGCACCTGCCTGGCAAGTAAAAGGTCATGAGTTTGATCCTGTACAAAAAAAAAGTCAGCAATTCTTTATATTGCCTGATGAGATTAGAAAGGCACTAAAATTCGATCACCCTTCTCCCAAGTCATCATTAAATTGAGAGTATGATATTTTTTATAAAGATTTCTGTTACTCTAGTATTACCTACAAGCACTGCCGACCATGTTCTTATGATCAATCAAGGAGGAAAAAAATTCATTTACAGAATATCCAGTATATGCTAGGTCTGACACAGTAAGTAGTGTCATCACTGTTTCTACATATATATATACACATACTTATATACATACATAAACTAGAAGTAGCACAGCCATCTTTGAATTCTGAATGTACATCACTCAAACATGCCATATTTAAATGCTATAGAAACCAAATACTAGAAATTGCCTACATTCATATATTTTAGTTTAAGCCGATAGTCATATGATGTATCTTGACCTGGTGTTAATTTAAGTCTAAAACACACGAAGCCTCTAGTAAATCCAAAATTGCTACCATAATATATCTTGTTATGTTTGATATAGCTACTACTGCCATTGGATTTAACATAAACAAAAGAGAATAAAACCCAACAAAACAACGGAAATGATATATGCCCTCAAAACAAGACAACAGGGAGTCAACAATGGCTGCAATCCTCAGAATAAGATCCCCCCAAGATGCCATACTGTGTACCACTATCCTCTGAACCTATGATCAGACCACTGGCCCTAGACCTGCAACGTTAGTGAAACACCAAAACACCACAGGCATCCAATTGCATTTCACCTCCATAGCTATCACCACAGCCTGTGTTTCTCTGGATAAGCTGGTCACTTGGGGATGGGGTGGAGAGATTGGTACTTCTTGTTTGCCAGCCTGTGTGCCAGAAGGGGCTGGGGTCTGGCTTTTCCCAGTCTGGCAGTGGCCCGCACATGGCGCTGGTTCCTAGACTGGGTTTGTTTGCTGGTGTGCCTCTGTTCTCTCTCCCCCCAGTCCACAAATATGCCTCACAACTTTGAGAAAGAAGCTACATCACACTCAGTATCAATGGGTAGCATCGGTATTGGAAGTAGTCTCTTGTCTATTACCTGACAGTTTATTTATTATGCTCTCTGAATCTGAATTTCACTAAATTTTTGAAACACCAAAACACCACAGGCATCCAACTGCATTTTACCTCCATGGCTATCACCACAGCCTGTGTTTCTCTGGATAAGCTGATCACTTGGGGATGATTAAAGACTACCATGATTACAGCAGGCTTTGGAAGGATGATTTTGTGGTCCAAAAGGCACCAGTGTTATAGTCACTGTGATGTGATGTGATGTAAAAATGTGATGCGCTGACCTGCTTAATTAAGGGTATGGGAAGAGAAGCAGCCGAGAGACTCAGCAAAGAACATCTGCTCGGTAGAGCTGTCTGAGATGATGTAAATGTTCTGATCTTATTGTCCAGAACGGTAGCCACAGCCACGTGTGAGCGAGCATTTAAATAAGAGTGGAGTTTTTATTGTATTTAATTATCAACGGAAATTGAAATAGCCACAGGCAGCTAGTGGCTACTACATTTGACAGTACAACTCTATAAGAACTAAAGTGTCTAATAAGTCTGTGGTTAGTCGCAGGACAATAATGCATGAACACTGTGAAACAAAGGAACATGCCAGAAGCGTTGAGATGAACAAGTGCATATACACATTCTTTATAGGTAAGTCCCAGTAGCACTGGGCATCAAACAGTTTAACAAACTGTGATTGAGGATTTCCAAGAGGATTAAATGCTGTTTTTGAGGGTGTTCTGGGGGAAGAGGAGTTGAAAGAGGATCTCACTATATAATCCAAACTGGCCTCAAAGATGCACTGATCCTCCTGCCTCAGCCTCCCAGGTGCTGGATTATAGGTGTGAGCTATCACACGCAGCTGGCTTTGTGTTACACATGAATGCTGCTTTCAAGATCTTAAACTCTAGCTGGGTGAGGGAGTGTACGTCTGTAATCTGAAAGGCTAAGGCAGGAGATCCCGAGCCAGAAGCCTACATGGACAACTTAGCAAGACCCTGTCTCAAAATAAAACTTATTTTTTTGTTAGCACATGAGTGCAGTACAGAATGATTATGTTTACTGTGGAAAGTATGCAGATGTATGTAACTCATACAATTCTTTTTTGTCTCTTCCCCTCCACCCACGCCCTACTCTCTCCAACTCTTGTCCCCCCCCCCATTTGAAGTATCTCTATTTCCATTTTTTCCTCAATTTCTAATTTCTTTTCCCTTCCTTCCCGTCTCCCACCATCTCTTGCTCCTTTTCCCATCTGAAAAAGATCTATCTTTCTACTTCCTACTATTTATCTTTTATTTTACTCTTTATATTTCTCACACAAAAGAAGCCATGGAATGTTTAAATCCGTGTGTCTAATTTATTTCACTAAACATTATGGTCTCGAGGTGACCTATGTACAGACAAATATCTCAGGTTCATTTTTCTTTATGGCAGAAGAGCACTGCATTGTGTACAAATACCACTTTAACCATTTGAGGATGGACATATAGGGTGCTTCCTCGACTTAACTATTATTAATTGTGGTGCTATAAACATGGGTATGCATATATCCCTGTAATACGATGACTTTTATTCTTTTGGGAAAATACCCAGAAGAGAACAGCTGGGTCAAAGTGGAATTTCTAGTTTTAGTTGTTTGAGGAATCTCCATGCTGATCTCCAGAGAGACTGTACTAGTTTACATTCACAACAGTGTAGAAGGGTTCTTCTCCCCTTGGGAACCTTGCCAGTATTGGCTATTATTTGATTTCTTGATGGACATTCTTTCTAAAGTAAAATGAAACTTCAGTATTGTTTTAATTTATATTTCTCAAATAGCCAGCAGCATTGGATGTTTTTTACGTATTTATTAGTCATCTATACTTCTGTTGAGAAGTATCTATTCATTCCAGTTGCCCATTTTTTGATTGGGTCATTTTTGGGGGGTGGCAGTTGAGACAGGGTCTTGCTCTGCAGTTCAGGCTGGCCTTGAACTCACTGTGTAGCCCAGGTTGGTCTCAATCCTCCTGCCTCAGTCTCCCAAGTGCTGGGATTACAAGTGTGTGCCACCATGCCCGGTTTTAATTGGGTCTTTTTTAAAATTTTAAGAGCTGGCCTGGCGATGCAGCTTAGGAGTAGAGCACTTGCCTAGCATCACAGCATATGCAAGGCCCTGCGTTCAATCCTCAACACCAAAATAAAACAGGAACCTAAATGTTAAATTGGACTTATATTAGACATAAATTATCTTTAACCTTCATTTGTTTTATAAACTAACTTGTAAGGTACTAAAGTCTGCTATAAATTCTTTATTAGCTAAAAAAACTACTATCTTTGTTACTGTATAGTACTTCCAAATTAATGTTTATCATTATGGACAATTATTCATTTAATAAGGATTCTTGCCGGGTGTGGTGGCTCACGCCTGTAATTCCAGCACTCGGGAGGCTGACGCAGGAGGATCATTGCGAGTTCAAAACCAGCCTAGGCTACAAAGTGAGCTTAAGGCCAGTCTGAACTGCATAAAGAGATCCTGTCTCAAAAAAGACAGGTGCCGGGGATTGAATGTGGGGATTGAACTCACAGCCTTGTGCTTGCCAGGCAGGCACTTATGCCACTGAGCTAAACCTATAGGCCCTCAAAAAAGCATTCTTTTACTTTTTTTTTTTTTTGGTACCAGGGATCAAGCTCACGACCATACACTTGCAAGGCAGGAGCTTATGCCGTTGAGCTAATCCCCGGCTCCACATTCTTTTACTATTGAACACTGTTTCCAATGTTATTCTTCTATGTATAATGCAATGGGCTATAAGGTAAATAAATAAATGTTCGTGAAGTGAAAGAAATAGAATGAACAAACACTGACCCCATACTGCCTTCTTTTATGTTCATTCTGTGTATAAACCTAACATTTTGGTTTAAGTTTATAACTAAGCTTGTGTTTAGTGTAAACTCTTTTATGAGACATGGAACCCTCCAAACTTGGGTAAGAACTCATTACTCCTGAAACCAGTAACCTGATTTTAAACATATGTATCACTTGTTTTAAAAATTGTCTGTTGCATCAATCTGTATAATGCCATACCATGCCCAAAAGAGAAGCAATGCTCACATTAATCCTTTTTAAAAGAATTTTTAATATATTTTTAAACTGGGTGTGGTGGTGCACACCTATAATCCCAGCACTCAGGAGGCTGAAGCAGGAGGATTGTTGCAAACTAGAGACCAGCTACAAAGTGGGCTACAAAGTGAGCTCAAGGCCAGCATGAACTGCATAGTGAGACCCTGTCTCAAAAAAAACATGTGTGTGCGTGTATGTGTATTTTTAACTGTGGATGACAAAATTCAAAATAACAGTGGCTGAAGGAAGACTTTCCTCACATTAATCCTTAAAAACAATTCTGGTAAGGCAAAAAACAAAAACGTGACATCAAATCTTACACACAGAACTTACTTTTCATGTAAACAATTTATTTTTTTAGAACTTCCTAAATTCCTAGACTTAAATCTTTGAATACACAACATGCATTTTCTTTTTTAACAAAAGGCTTATTTGGATCAATAAGTGGAAACAAGTTAGAAGGAAAAGATGCAAATAATCAAACACTATATGGTAATATCACAACTGCTTTGTGAAGGTGGTAGAATGGTTATTCCTTGATACTGTTTTCAATTTAAGTGTTAAAAAAGTACTGACTTTGTTCTTTACCACCTTATAGTTACCTATAATTAGCTGATAAAACTCACCACAAAACTAAGAAATCATCATCTAGATTTCTTAGTCTAGTGGTTTACATTTTCTCAATTATAAACAGTGTAGACGGTAACTCAGTACCTATCAAGGGTAGTTAATCTGGTTTTGGGCAAGGGATTAAAACCAGAAATGGAACAAGTGCTTTGAAAACTTTTCATTATTGAAATTACCTAAACATCTTCTTTTAAAAAAATTTTTGTATCACAAAATACATGTGCAAGCATACATAATTTTTTACAAATGGAAAGCAATTTTGTTATGTATATTTTACTAGATCTTTACTGGCTTCATTTCTTTGCAAACATCCTCTGGTAGAAAAACCCTTTCATAGTCGTCTGATAGGATTCCGCTTTTTCTCCTCCAGTTTTATGCATAAAACACAACGTATCTTTAGCTTATTCTTAACAGTTGATTGGCAAGCACACATTCTAAATAATACTGCAGAGCACGTTTACATAAAGACATGGGGTTTGTGCTATATTAATCTAACAGAGGACAGACACGTAGTGATCTAAGCTTGCCAGTACTTCAAGAGGAATACCTTAAATCTGCATTTATAAGGTTAAGGAAAATCATCTACACAAATATTTTAAATCTCTACCAAAAAAACTTCCCTATCTTCCGCATCCTGCCACAAGCACCAGTTGCTTACCATTCATAACTGTAGGAAACTGAGCCATCATGGTCCTGGATTTTCCTTGCTAGCTGTCAGCCATCTGCAACACAAAAACACAGCATCATTAATAATACAACAAGGGCAGACCACACTTGGCGCACTCACTAGGCAGCAGGCAAGCCCGCCGGCTTCGTTCACACCTCCAGTGCAGAGGTCCTGCTGCAGATGAACTGGCAGAGTGTGCATTTGGGGGAACAGTGGGGGATTCTGTTGGGTAATGGTCCAACACATAATCATGTGAAAGGGACCATGTAAACACATGTTAAATACATAATCATGGGAAAAAAATTCACATATTTAACAACAAATACTGAATAAGGAAACCCTAAGCATAAACCAACACTGTTGGAGAAACTAGCAAAGAAAAAGGGCTGTTACAACTAGGTAAGAATTTATTTCAGAGAGATCAACTGTACAAATTACATATATAAAAATAACATAGAAATTCTAGTATTTTTCTTTTTAAACACCCCTATGTAAGAAAAATATCCAAAATAAATATAGCATAGTTGTTTAAGTGAGTTTTACAGGTTTTCAACATGGTCTAAGAATGGATGGGAACATACAGTTCAGTGGTACAACATTCATCTAGCATGCTCCAGACCTTGGGTTTGATCCCCAGAACCACACAAAAGTAATTATTAAAATAAATACATATTTTAAGACATAGCTAAACGTTCTAGGCTCTGCATTAGTAAAAGGACTTTTGGAAATTCACAGTTCTGGGTTCAAATTCACTCTGCTAGATTCCTAGCTGTCACCATGGAAAAGTTATTTAGCCTTTTCAGGTCTCAGATTGCTTATCTGTAAAAATATTCTGCAGAGTATTTTTTAAAAGTATTAAAGAAACCAGGTATGTTGGCAAATGCCTGTAATCTTAGCACTCTAGGAAGCTAGGCAGAGGATTACAAAGGCAATTGTCCTAGGCAATTTATTAAGATGCTGTCTCAAAGTTTAAAAGGTTGAGGGACTAGGGATGTATATTAATGCAAAGACTCTGAGCTCAATCCCTAGTACCACCAAAAAAAAAAAGAAAAAAAGTATTAAACACATCAGGTATTATATTGCCTAACACAAATGGCTGCTATTTTGCAAAAATCCTGGAAGAGAGCAGTTCCCTTAATTTTGAATCCCGAATTCATTATTTAGTTGTAAATAAATTCAAAATTCAAAACTTGCTCCATGAATTGTGAAGGCAGGACCAGCAAAGGTGAGTGATGACCTAGCAAATTTATGTAATGTATGGTAATTAAAACTATGGGTCCTAATATTGCAGGAAAACATTACTATATTCCAACACTGTTCAATATCACATCTATTTATCCAAATTTTTTGAACATTAGTTTTTAGAAATCACACAAAAATATTTGCATAGGGCATTTTAAACATGGCCAGTAGAAACTGGTACACATCACAGTAGAAATTATCACTAGAAAAACTGGCTGACTAGCTATCAGTAGGTACAAGGTACCACTCTCCCAGTGAAGTCAGTATACGGACTAGTCCTCAGCTTTAATGACCAGATATTTATTTAGTGACACTAACAAAACTACTGGCACAGAAATCTTATTTATTTACAGAGAACTGACAGAACAGTTTCTTCATACAAAACAATCTACTTGAAGTATTGTACTTTAAGCAGGCCATCTTGTGGTATCAAAAGGGATTAACTGTGATTAAGCTTAATGACGTCAGGCACTGACAATCTGATCCGTCCTTCGAGATGATCCAAGACAGGCAATGGGGGTGGGTAAACCTCCTCTGAGGCTTGAAATGGCACTGCTGATTTGACTCTTTGGACTGTGAATTTTTTTATAATACTGCTACTATAATACTCAAAGTATATTTTCTTTAGATATCAGTAAACTTCACTGCAATAGAGCTTTAAGGCTGTACCACACTTAAGACTTCCTGGGCAGGATGAAACTTTACCTGTGTATACACTATTTGTCTTCATTCCTGTCTTAAGAGTTAAGCTGCAGGTAGGAGGATTGTTCATAGAAAAATGACATCAAAACCACAGTGGGGAGGGGCTGGAACTCCTATAGAAGGTACTATGCTGAGCCTTCAAGGATGAGTAAGAATTGCTTATAATCATACAGTTAAGAATTTGGACTTGAACTTAAAGAAAGTCACACAACAATAACTCGAGAGATCTCTCATGCTCTAAGTGAGAGCACTGCCCTTTGGATCTTCTGGCCTGACCTTCAGTTACCTTCACCCTACTCAAAACTCATTAAAAGTTTATAAATATGTACTACATGTCACGCATGTAATTAAGATCCAGTAAATTCTGGGACAAGGACGCTTGTGGAGCACCCCTGAGATGACTCAACACCCTACCAATCAGTCCTGCTAACCACACCTGAAGATTCATGGGACACAGCTGGGCTGAGGTACATAGCCTTTAAAACCCAAAAGTCTGATTTAGTCCTGGAACTGCTGCTGTGTGCTGTGTTCTGTGTTGTGCGTTTGCTATCCTGTAACCCCAACACCACTTCTTTGTTTATGCTGTATCTTTTGTTGGCATGGACTTGCCCTGAGCACAACTTCCCATGATTTTCAATATATATAGCTGCTTTTCACTTGCCTTTTTGACTGTATACTTGCAATTCTTTGCTTGTCATATACAAGAGCCTGGGTCATAGCTGCCTATGACGTGGTAATAAGGCAGAACTCTGTGACTCTTTGGCTATGAGAGATTATGGAATAAAAGGAATCAAAGAGCCAAGTCTCTGAAATAGTTTGTGAGACTAAGTAAATTGTGCTATCACTGAGACACCTGGGGTCTACCCAAAAGGGGACAGAATAATCAAATGCTGGGGAAGGGCCCCACAGGGATTATACCTGTGTTTTGTGCCTTACAGCAGGACCAACAACGACATGAAAGAGGACACAGAGTTTACACACAGTGCTAGAGTTAAAAAACAAAAACAGCTACTAATGCAGCCCATTAGCACAGATGCAAGCAAGGATCAGCCTCCTGAAAACCTTTCAAAGTTCACCAATGAGCTGCCTGCAACTAAGCTCAGAAATTGACTAGTTGGCACAGAACATCCTTTTCAAGTGTTTTTGTGGAGGTTGGAGATTATACCCAGGACCTCACGCATGCTAAGCAAGTGGTCTGCCACTGAGCTCATCCCAAGCCCTTTTTATTTTTTTCATTTTGAGATGGAGTCTCACTAATTTGCTCAGAATGGCCTTGAACTTACAATCTTTCTACTTCCAAGTAGCTGGAACTACAGACATGCACCACCATGCCTGCTTCTTCCAAGACCCTTTCTGTAAGTCTGACTGTTACTTGTATGGGAGATGTGATAGGAACTTTTAGCGGAAATGTTTCCTTTGCTTAGGGAGTTGCTGGCCTGACTTGCTCTTTTTCAAAGCAGAGAATCCCTTGGGGTTCTAGCAGCAGTCCCAATAAAAGCCCTGGCTGTGCCTGCACTTCTGAGTCCAGTCTTACTTCTATCCTTTCTGGACCCAGGAACTTAGCTCCAGTAACATCGTCAGTTAAAAAAGTAAACAAAAAAGGAAGTCACATAAACCAAGTCATAAGTATAACAAGCATCACTTTTTACTTCCTCAATTTTAAATCAGCATAAGTAATATAAAACCAAAATAGACCATATGCTTGTAAAGCATCTTTTTTTTTTTTTGCAAAGTATTTTCTTACAGACATGCAGTAGCAAGCACCTATATTTTATTTAGTTTATCAGTGACTGAGTGGCAATTTTGAAATATGAGAAAACACGCCAAAAGCATCACATAGAACTTTTATAACTCTACATATAGAAAGCACATTACCAACGATGGCTCAGCCAGCAGAAAGACAAGGAACAGGATCCCAGCATAAAACTTTTCTCAGTTAGATCAAGTTCTAAATGTACAAATCATTTGTCTGGAATCTCTGGCTGGTCACTACGTATGCTGCAAACACAACAGAATGCCACGGTGTAAATGCTCAAAAACTGCAATAAATAAAATGATATAAAATAAAATCCCTGAAATAAAATGATATAAACCAAATAATATAACAGACAGGGAAGGCAAATCCTTTGGGCTAAGACGCAGGTACTGGTATTATAGAATCTTCTTTACTTTGTGAGTGAGATTTAGCCCGCAGTCATCATACGGTAACATGTATGTATATATGTAACATGTGGTTGGCTGTGATAATATCTCAATACGGTAGCACAACCTGTATGAATTAGTAAGCTTTAAAGCATACAATTATGTATCTCTTATATTTACACTAATTCTCTCCACTCTATTGTGGAAAGCTTATAATTACCTAATATTTAATATTCTACCAGTCTACTTGCAGATCTCAAGAGAAATAACTGAGATTGAAATTTTGAAGCATGTAAGACATAAGACTTTGTTTTACATTTTTTAGAAAATCACATTTTACTCTACATAATCTTAATAGTCAACATTTACTGAGTGTTGCCAATTAATTCAATATACTTCTATTGATCATTTACTATGTGTCCTGTTCAATATCCCTTGAGAACCACGTTCTGCACAGATCCAGGTGCTGATGCTGCTAGATTCCTGGAGAATACGCATTCCCCTCACAAGATCCTGTCAAGGCAGAGGATAATGTATTCATTTCACAGATGCAAAAGCTGAAAGGCTAAATTACTTTGCCCAAATTCAGTAAATGATGAAAGCAGGAAGATACTCCAAATCTCCCTAATAATACACTAATAATTAATGAGTAGCTCACAGAATCCTGTAAGCAGCAGATCAACTAAAGGCGGGGAAATTTGTAGGGGAAAAGAGAAATAAGCCAGGGCTGTCTCTCAGCACACAGTACCATGCATAATTCAGGGAGTGCTGCTGCCTACCTGTCGCTGTAACTCTGAAAGGGAAGTGAAAGGAAACTAGCACCTCTTCAGTGACATGCCTGGCAGGTCTCCAGCAAACATCCTTTTCCACTCTGCAGATGGGGTGACACGCAGTGACGGGCAATTTTGGCAGTTTGCAGTCATGTTGTGAGCTGTGTTAGTTACCGATGGCTTTAGAATATTCATATAGAGACTTTATTGCTCAATACAAATTAATGGAGAACTGATATTATTACCTTTTTAGAAATAAAGAAAAAACATTTGGTAGATAATAGATACGAGGCAAGAAGACTGCTTTGGTTTAACAGAATCCAAATGGAACTTAGGCAAACACCAAATATAATTTGGAAAACATATTTATATGTTTCATTTCATTTCATTTATATGTTTCATTTTCATTTATATGAAGAAACAGAAAAATACAAATGCTAGAATTGGAGCAGGAAGCTTTTCTATAAAAAATTAAGACCCTAGCTGGGCGTGGTGGTGCACACCTGTAATCCCAGCACTCAAGAGGCTGAGGCAGTTGGAGACCAGCCTGGGCTACAAAGTGAGCCCAAGGCCAGCCTGAACTGCATAGTGAAACCCTGACTCAAAAAGACAAAAATAAATAAATAAGTAGAAAGTTAAGACCTGGAAAAAGAAAGCATAATCATATCAGTAAAAAATGGCTCAGTTGAGGTTTTTTATTATCGTTGTTGTTTTAAGACAGTCGTGCTAAGTCACTAAGGTGGCAAGACTGGGCTCAAAATCCGGCTCTTTCTTCCACAGCCTCCCAAAATGCTGGGGATTACACGCTTGGGTCACCACATCCAGCTAAGGTTGGACTTACTTGTTTAGAAGCACAGAATTATAGAAAAAAAAGAATTATAGTAATTATTTACTCCAAAATCATCCATTTTCAAGATGGGCAAACTAAGAAACTTGTACAAGCTCACAAGTCAGTAACAAAATTGGTCCCAGAAGCCATCTCTGATGCTCAGGTTTGGTGCTCTGTCTTTGAAAGCTTCCCAACTTGCCTAGGACATTTCCTAATTTTACAGATTTTTCAGATTCTACTGCTTGGAAATTTTGAACCAGTAGGTCACTATGTGAATTATGGCAAGAATCACCTAAAACTGCCTCTCATCCTTGAGACCTTCCAGGAAGCTCCTCTTTTTCTTTTTTTTTTTTTTCCTAAAATACTCACTAATATGCATCTCCAGCTTAAATTTTTCCACCAGGTAAAACACAAATTTATTCGTATGAAGTATGGTGCTCTCCTGAAATTTACTTCTTTATCACACTCATCTCAAGATAGTTTTCTTGAGTCCCCTGTTCTAAGTACACCAACCTTTTCTTGAAACAATGGTTTTTCCTCTCCCCCTTCCTTCACAGAACTGCTCCCTTGGTTATAGTCATCATGCTTTCCTCTCATTCTTCAGCTGCCGACTCAAACCCTCCCCAGCAATTTGTCACTATCTTTTAGGTACGTCTATAATACCTCTTCAGCTCACAGTAATCTCATTTATCAAACTGTATTTCAATTTCAGGCTTCACACGTTTGTCTAGTTTCATGTGACCTGAGCAGAGACCATTGTTATTTAGCTTTGTATGCTTAGTTCTTCAATCAGATCTCCCAGAAAAAAAAGTGCTCAATAAATATTTGCTAAACAAATGAACTGTGTGTAAATGAATAATACAGTTGACACAGAGAAAAAAAAAGGAAAAAGCAAAGGAAGAAGGGAGGCAATTAGGTAGATTAGAGCTGGGGTACAACCAGCTCTTTGTCCTTACAAAGGGACAAAATCTGTCACAAAGTCACTTTTGTAGAACACAGGATCCTCGGCGACCCTGCAGCTCCTGAGCTCGGTACCTGGAACCCGTCAGCAAAGGGCCACTTTCAATCCTTCAGTGACATCTGGCATGAAGCTAAGCAAGTCCTTCATAGGGCAGTGTAAATCTGGAGCCAGGTCAAGTGAGTTTCTGATAGAACAATCATCCCAAAGCCTTTCTCGTATGAGGGAAAAACCAATCCACGACTTCCAGATACAAAAGACCCCTTCCTTTATCCTGTGGCCATGCTGAGTCTGCTGGAAGACCTGCTCTTGCTCTGCACAGCATACTTCTTTTCCACCTTCAGTAAGTGGGAACCCACTCTCTTCTGTGTGTCTTGTTGAGGACGACAAGAACCTGAAAAGAAGTGTCCTGGGTCCCACTATCAGGTAATAATGTCAAGTTGAATATATTTTTTAAAAAAGTTCTGGTGAGGAAAGCACAGCAGGCCTTGATATCCTGCAGACCTCAGAACTGTGGACATTTAAACCAAATTGTCCCCTACAAAATAGCTTTTCTGTAATTTGGTGGTTGTTTTTTTAAGTATACTGTGTATTAGAGATAAAGATTTATTCCCCAGTAAATTCTAAAGGCTTTTTATTAGTAGTGCAGAGGAAGGCTTGTATTTTCCAGCTATGTCGTATTACTTAAATGTTGGTTAGGTTAAGTAAACTTGATGGAAGGCCTAACCTTCAAAGGCAAAATCCTGAAGGTATACTTTACAAAGCCCTCCTGGGGCTTCCTCTATTCCTAGTATGTGTTAGCTACACACAGTCAGCTTTCAAGCCCTCCTTGTTAATTAGTCGAGAAAACTGTTCCTGTCTCATCCAGTTCCCAAGATGATCAAGACAACTAGGGCACAATTACCTACTACTTCACAGGGTTTGCAGCAAGAAGTCATCAACGCAGTACATATATTCCCTGTACCTGTTCGCCATCTAACTATTCATTCTTTTCTCAGTCATTTACTCATCAAATACAAATGGCCACTGTAAGAAAAAGATTTGAGGAATCCTGTAAGAACCCAGAGGACAGACCTAACAGAAGTTCTAGCCCAGCCCAGGGAATTTAGCAACTTAGTGAGACTCTGTCTCAAAACGAAACAAAGGGTTGAGGCAGGTGGGTCGAGAGGGGTCTTTTATAATAACAACCCTAAATATGAAGAGGATATAGGCGCTGTGATTTTTCGCTCCCACCACGCTGTTTTTTTCACTGACTTTCAGCACAGTGGTGGCTGTAATGTAAGTCACACTTAGAAAAATGTTATTGCTGGACACAGTGGTGGACGCCTGTCATTCCAGCTGCTCAGAGGCTGTGGCAGCAGGTCACAACTTGTAAGCCAGCATGAGCTACTTAGCAAGCCTCTGTCTCAAAATTGAAAAGAAAAAAAAAGAAAACAGGGCTGAGAGGTTCAAGATAAATTCAGCGGTGGAACACACTGGGTTCATTTTCTAGTAGTGAGAAAAAAAAGTTGTTAAGAAGGGGAAGGAAGGGGTGGCAGAAGAGGTCAGAGTTTCAGAGTTTTTAAGAAAAGAAGGCATAGATCGTAATTAATAACATAATGTCAGTATTGGTTCCTTACTTGTACTAATGTACGATGTTAATGATAGGGAAAATTTTGAGAGGGGTAGGTGCAGGGATATACGCGAACTCTACTTTCTGCTCGATTTTTATACAAACTTAAAACTGTTTCAAAATACTGCCTATCACTTTATTCCCCCCCAAAACAAAAATGAAAACAAAACACAAATATCTCAGAAGTGGGTGGCTGAGACAGAATAAAACATGTGTCTCTATCTTTGGCAAGATTCACCCAAAACAAAATAGTCACTTGATTTGATTTATAGAAATTTATCTTAAGAAAATAATTCAAAGGGGAAAAAATATAAAATAATCAAAGGAGGAACAGAGATGCATACAGTGTTGTAAGAACGGCAGTGATGCACAGTACAGTGTGGTAAATATCAGAAAAAATACAAATAAATTTATGTATCCAATAACAGAGAAAGAGGAAAGAAAATAAACATTCAGAATATTCTTCATCCATTTCAAATGAGAGTTTTAAGGCTATAGTAGACAGGAAATATTTATGATATAATTATTTTTTATATACAAAAATAAAGACTGTGATCGCAAACAGTGAAAATTATACATATACATGTCAAGGACTGACTTTCTCTCTATCTTTTTTATCTATAAAATAATGTCCTGATTGGAAATCACTAACAGGCTGAAAGTAACTGATTTAGATGGGAAAACCATGAGTGAGCTTTTTTCTGTTTTCCAAGTTTTGTTGTTGCTGAGTTTAAATCCCCTATAAAATAGGTACACAAAAATCAAGCAATTTGCCAGGTGTGATGGTGCATGTCTGTAATCTCAGCACCTGGGAGGCTGAGGCAGGAGAATCACCGTAAGTTCCAGGCCAGCCTAGGGTACAGAAGGGAGTTCAAGGCCAGTCTGCACTACATAGTGAGACTCTGTCTCAAGAATGTGAATGTGGGTTAAGGGTGCGATAACTGGATTAGTCCCCTGATTGGTTTCCACAGTGTTCTAGGTGTAGGATGGGAAGCCCCCTCCTGGGTGTGAGTGTCTTGTAGACTGCCCAGAATATAAAGGAGCAGAAAGGCGGCTTCTTGATGCCTTCTGTCTGCCATGCCATAAACTGTTACGCTGCCCTGCCTTGCAGTTAGCCCACTATGGACTGAAACCTCCACAAACTGAACTGAAATAAACGTTTCCTCCTTGTGGTTGTCCAGTAATGTGTCTTGGCAACAAAAAACTAACAAGACACTACTGAAAAGTACAAGAAGGGAGGTATTCACACAAGAAACAAAGCTTTCCACTACCATTAACTGGCAAGACTCAACGTAAGAACAAACAGAAACATGAGTAGACAGGACAACAGAATGACTCCAAAAACTCCCAACTCCCTCAAAATTGATTCATGGGGCACTGAAGGGAAGGAAACCAAAACCTACACACCCAAATTATTTTAAATGATATCGGGGAGATAACAAAACAGGCACTTAGCAAGTTCAGAAGATATAAACAGTAAGACAGTGGATGAAACAAAATGATCAGCAAATCTACAGAAGACACTAAGAGCTAGCAGAGCTAAACAAAGCTATGCCAAACATGAATGACCAGCACAGAAAAGAATTAAGAGTCCATAAAAATGCTCCAAATAGAAATTTAGTATATTAAAAATTCTATCAACAGTATGGGCAGCAGAATCAACTAATGTGGGGACAGTGTCAGAATTAGCCAGGTGGTGGTGGTATTACACCTGTAATCCCAGTACTCACACCTGTAATCCCAGTACTCAGGAAGCTGAGGCAGGAAAATCACAAATTTGAGGATATGTAGTGAGTTCAAGACCAACCTGAACTACTTAGCAGGACTGACTCAAAAGAAAAAAAAAAAACTCACATCAAACAAAACAAAAAAACGATAAAACAGGACTATTGTCAGTGTCCAGTTAATGAGAGACACCTTGAAAACAACAAACAAAACATGAAATGGATCCAACAGCTGGTGGATGACCTAAAGACTAACATAAGATTCACTGGAAATAGTAAAAAATCAGAGGACAGCACAATGGCAATAAAACCTCAAAAACCGGTTTCCTGAAGTAACAGCAGAAAACTTTCCAAATAAGGGAAAAGACTTTAACATACAGATAAGCAAGGCATACAGAACCCCAAAGAGTCGCGCTCTGTAACAGCCTCTCCATGACACTTCACAGTCAAATCCCATTACTCCAACACAAGAAAAGAATTTTAAAGTGGCTCAAGAAAAGCAACAGATCACTTATGAAGGTGAACACATTAGAATTACAGCAGACTCAAGAGAAACTCTGAAGGCCAGCAGGACTTAACACAAAGTGCTTTAAGCCCTAAAAGAACATATTGGTTAAAGAAAACATCCAACAGGAAGAGGTAACAATCATTAACATGTATGCACTGAACAACAGTGCACCCAACTTCATAAAAACAAATGCTATTGGGTATAAAATACTAGCTGAATGTAAGCATAATTAGAGAGCTAAACTTCAATTTGTGATAGCCCACTATCACCAACAGATCAACTAGATCCAAAAAAAAAAAAAGTCAACAAATATCAGAGTTGATAAACCTTCAAAAAAAATGAACTTATCAGCTATTTAACAACCACAAAATATACATTCTTCTCAGCAACACATGGAATTTTCTCCAAAATAGATGACATACTAGCCAATAAAGCAAGCTTAAGTAAATGCATAAAAATTGAAATTACAGCTGGGTGTGGTGACACATGTTTGTAATGCCAGCACTCAGAAGGCTGAGGGAAGAGGATTGCCTGTGTTCAAGGCCAGCCTGGACTACATAGTGAAACCCTGTATCAACAAACAAATTGAAATTAGATCATTAAATTAGATCATAGAGCAAACAAACTAGAAATCAATGATAAAAGAAAAACAACTATGCAAAGCATGAAAACTAAATACACTCTTAAAGAAACAATGGATTATGTAAGAAATAAAGGGAAAAAATAAAACAATTTCTTACACACACTACTATACAATAATACCAGAACGACACACCAGAACTTTTGGGATACAGTGAAACAGTCCCATGAGAGATGTTTATAGCTGTGAATGCCCACATCACAAAAACAGAACAAGGCCATATAAAAAAAAATCTAATGATGCACCTCAAGGTCCTAGAAAAACAAAAACATAACAAACAAAGAAGAAAATTATAAAGACTAGAAGAGAAATCAATGAAATTGATACCAAAATAAAACCACAACGAATCAACTAATCAAAGAATGGTTTTTCAAAATAATAGAACAGAGGAACTCTAACGAGAAAAAGGAGTGCAAAGACCCAAATCGATGCCTTTAACAAAAATGCAACATCTATTCATGATAAAAATCCTGAAGAAAATAGGCACAGAAGGACCTTATCTCAATCTGATAAAAGCTACTTATGACACACCTACTACCAACATCATGTTAAATGGGGAAAAGCTAAGTTTTCCCTTTAAAATCAGGAATAAGACAAGGATATACATTACCATTACTCCTGTTCAACACTTATACTCAAAACATTAGCAAGAGCTATCAGTCAATAAAACGAAATAAAAGGGATATGTATAAGAAAGGAAAAGTTAAATTATGATTATTTGCAGATAACATGATCCTCTACATAGAAAGACCCCCAAAAAATCCACCAAAAGGCTCTCAGAATAATCAAATTCAGTAATATAACAGGATACAAAATCAACTCACAAAAATCAACAGTATTTCTGCATACTAATAATGAATCTACTGAGAAAGGAATGAGGAAAAAAATACCATTCACAATAGCACCAAGAAAAATTAAGTATTTTAAGAATCAACTAAAGGAAGCAAAAGACCTCTACAATGAAAACATAGTTGTCTGAAAAAGGAAATTGAAGAGGACATCAGAAATATGGAACGACGTTCCCTACTCCTAGATAGGCAGAAGCAATATAATCAAAGTGGCCACACATCCAAAATTGATATACAGATTTAACACAATTCCAATTAAAATTCCAACATCATTCCTCACAGAACTGGAGAAAACAATTCTAAAATTCATATGGAACCAGAAGAAACCCAGAACAGCAAAAGCGATCCTAGGCAACAAGTGGGAGGCATTAGAATCTCACACTGAAAGTTATATTACAAAACACAGCACAGTACTGGCACAAAAACAGGTATGAAGATCAACTGGAACATAACAGAGAATACAGAAAAAACCTCAAGCACATTCAACCATTTGATCTTTGACAAAGGGGCCAAAAAGCCTACGCTGGAGGAAAGATGGTCCCTTTAATAAATGGTGTTGGGAAAACTGGCTACCCACAAGCGAAAGACTGAATCTAGACCCAAATCTCTCACCATGTACTAAATGAAAATCAAAATGGAGCAAAGATCTAAATGTTAAAATTGAAACACTATTGACCCTGAAGCAAGGCCAGCAGATCGCTGTAGCTGCTGGTTTCAAACAGGAGCCTAAAGAGAATTCTTTCTGTGGTCTGTTGGCCATTTCAGAACTTTGGAAATGGAATGGTCAATTCATCAGAAAGAAATAGCAGGTGATTATGGCAGACTTTGGGGTGCCTGCAGGGGAGGGACCCTGGTGTATCTGGACCTGAACCGTGTGGTTCACTCGGGGTGCCGGGAGAACAAGGAGCTCCTCCCCTCTCTGGGGGTGGCTGAGAGTGTGGCAGACTTTCAGCAGCCCGAAGGAGAGAGACCCTGGTGCATCGGAACCTGCACCATGCAGTTGACTTGGGGTGCCGGGAGAACAAGGAGCTCCTTCCCTCTCTG
>PVJX010022078.1:0-31040 GCA_004027295.1 Dolichotis patagonum | reverse complement strand
AGCACACTTGTAATTTCAGCACTCAGGAGGCTGAGGCAGGAGGATCAATGTGAGTTCGAGGCCAGCCTGGGCTACATAGTGAGTTCAAGGCCAGTCTGGACTATACTGCAAGACCCTGGGTTTTTTTTTTTTTTTTTTTAGGGGGCAGGGAAGAGTTGAAATGTTTTAACAAAGACGTCTAAGTAACCTGATAAGACTATTTTAGGTGTAATCAGAAACACTGCTAGATTGAGACAGTATTTTTATGGGTTTTTAAGTTACTTTTGGAGCTTTAATAATTGAAATTATTATTATCATTTTTTTTTGAAATGGAGTCTCACTATGTAGTACAGCCTGACCTTAAACTCATGTACACAGCCCAGGCTGGCCTCATACTCACAGGAATCCTCCTGCCTCAGCACCCCAAGTGCTGGAATTACAGGCATGCACCACCATACCTGTTCTTAATATCTTGTTTTCAGTTTTTTTCTATTTTATCCATTGGTATCTTTATTCCTAACCCTACACGTGTAGTTCTCACAATTTATTCTATTCTTCCTGTTGTCTAAGGTAGAAGACTTAAAACAATCTAGAAACTATTCACACACACACTCACACACAAACACATATTGTTAGAGATTTAATTATAGTTATGTTATTGGCTTTGGGGTCCCAAAGAGATTCTTTCCAGATTCTTGGTGTCCTGACAAGGATTGGACAAGACACGCGGAAAAGGTAGCGAGGACTTCCCTTGATTGGAGGGGAAAGTGAATGTGTTCCGCAGAGTGAGGGTGGCTGGTGTGGGGTTCTCAGCCACATGGGGGAGTTTGATATGTGGAATTGACTTCTTCTTCTTCTTCTTTTTTTTTTTCCTCTCTTCTTTTTTTTTCCCCTTTGTTCAACTCAGGCCTGCAGGGACATGTTTCTGAGTTACCTGAATTTTCTGTTAGAAGAAACAGATAGGATCTAATGAGCTTTATGAGGGAAGAGGGGAGGAGACCCACATGTTCCCTGAAAACAGAGACTTTAGCTTTTATCTATAAGCGTGAGATTCCCCAGTGTCCTTAAGGTCATCTCAGAAAACGTGGTAGAAAGTCATGGCTAAAAAACATGTTGGAAAGGTGAATTGGGATGGCTGCCAGCAGTCTTAGGGACTGGGACCCTGAGAAAACGACTCACCAAGGACAACTAGAAATAAAAGCACCACAGATGTGACTTTGAGCACAGAGTGGCAGGCTAGGGTAGGTGGCTACTGAAGCAGGAGACCAAGGTGTCGGACAGCTGTGACCCCCAAAAGAGTAAGAAGGTAAATAAAATACTGGGAAGAACAAAAATGCAGGAACAAAACAGACATAATTAAACGTTAGGTCCTACACATGGAACCTGCATGGTCTATGTTTTCCTGGGCCTGGTGGGGCCTAAAATGGTTCATTCTGCACCTGGGTTAATGGCAGACACCCTGGGAGTTCTTAACTGACTCATAGCCACAATGAGCGACCAAAAACAGAAGGAGGAGAAAGGGAAAGGGAGATAAACTTGAGAATAGCAGAACCAAACAAGATAGAAGAAGGAAGCAAGCTAACATTGGTGAAGAAAACTCAGGCGGCTCAGATGAAAAAATACCTGTAGGCAGGGCCTCACTGGCAGCCTGCGGACTGAAGTTCGAGGCAGACCATTGGGAGGGGCTGAGTGCCGCCCTTCCCACAGGCCTGGGGCCCTCTCCTGTGGGCTGGGAAAGCACAGAGGCTGTGCACATCCCCTCCCCCTTCCTCATGCTGGGACACAGTAGGAACTGTCCCCAGAGGCATGAGAAAGCTTCCCAAGTCCCCCACTCCCTGCGTCTCCCTGATAGCTAATGTCAGAAAAAGTTACAGGATTTGAGTTTTCTGACAGACAAAAGCCTGAATGGAAGAGAAGGGACAAGAAGGGGTTTGGGGCTTTTTTTAAGGGAGAGAAGAGGGAAAAAATAAAAAAGGTAAACCAGTAGGCTCCTTCTCAGTTTGAATCCATAGATTTCCCCAGGTCCTAAGAGTCAATTATCACCTGAATGACAACTTACATCTTCCTGGTTTAGGATATGTTGGCAGCCACCCAAAAAGGGGAGCCATGGCATCAAGTGGACCAAGCTTATGCCTTCTGGGAATTTTTTGTTGGGTGGGGGGAGGCTTTCTCCAAAGGCTTTCTCACCTCCTGGTTGGCTTGCCAAGAAAAGGTTACCAGCTGCTGGGTCCCAAAGAGCTTATTTCTAGGTCCTTGCTATCTTGAGCAAAGAATTTGACAAGACATGTGGAGAAGGTCGCAAGGACTTAAGATTTATTAAAGATGGAAAAGAAGTAGAATATGCCCTACAGAGTGAGAGCAGGCTGGTGAAATGATTGACAGTAACTATGTGTGGATGAGGGGAGCCTCTTAGTATCTGGAATTGGGCTTCTTCCTCATGCAAGTAATGCATTTGGGACTGTTGTATCAGAAACTCACTTGACCGCATGTCAGAATTAAGCTGTTCTATTGAAGGCTCATTTGGTTTTGTGCCAGATGTGAATGAAAAATTGAACATTGCACCTTCCAGTTGGTTCTATTTGCAATGTTCGGGAACTGCAGAGTCATTGTGGATTCTGCGGTTTCTACATGTGCCTGGGTCTCATGACTTTGACAGATTATTCCCACCTGCCTTAACCCTAATCTCCTGCCTCAGTTGGAAGGAAGGGAGGAAGGAAGGGAAGAAGGAAGGGATAGTTACTACCCTCATTAGATTCTTGTCTTATTTTGCTTTTGTTTTTTTTTCCCAGCTGAGGCTCAAATCTAGAGCTTCCTGCAGGCAAAGTGCATGCTCTGCCATTGAGCTATAACCCCTCTCACCAACTTACCCACCCTTTTGTATTTTAATAGCAGGCTTTTAATATAAAGATGACTTTGTGACTTTGTTTTGTATTTTAATGGATATTTGAATAATTAGATTCACCCAAAATAAATACCACCAAAAAAAAAAACACATTAAAACACATATTTATTTCTAATTTGTTTCACAAGTTTACCTTCCTGATTCCTGACTTAAGTTTATAGGATTACTGTGAAAGTTTCATTTTGGAAATTTTTTGAATAGCAGTTTTCTTTTGTTCATCTTTAACTTCCTTCTTCAAGGTAAAGTGGTACCTTAGATACTGCCTGAGTCATAGAGCCTCAGTATAAAGTGCATTGGTTGAGTAGATGAAACAATGACACAACTTCAGTGTCAGACTTTTTTCTTTTTCAGTGAGAGATTTCACTTGTCTACTGCCTTGCAATTTTGTATCTTTAGGGTTTAATGAAAATTATCTGTGAGATAAGAAATTCTGCAATTTGTTACTTAATGAACAGAGAGAACTAAGAAAAGAACTTCTTATGAGGACAAAAATATAAGAAATTCCACGTATGAGAAATTCCACATATAAAGAAAGAAAGCTAGAAGCAGAGAGTAAAAACAGTGAAGCTTTGTTTGAGTAGCATCTGTTATCCTAGGTGATAGTAAAGAATTTTGTATTGAATGTTTTTCCCTCTTTTACTTTAGGTTGTGAAATTTTATGTTGTAATGTTTAGTGAGAAAAGGCAGCTAATCCTCTAGAAGTTGACAGTTATTTTGCTGGCCAGGTTTTGAGATTTCAGATCTTTAGACCTCACTGGGCGTGGTGACGCAGGCCTGTCTGTAATCCTAGCATCAGTAGGCTGAGGCGAGGCAAAAAGATCGCTTTGAGTTTGAGTCCAGCCTGGGCTATATAGTGAATTCAAGGCCAGCCTGTATTACATAGTGAGACCTTCTCTTAAAAACTCACTCACTGTCTCTGAGACACACACACACACAGAGAAAGAAAGAAAAGACCTTTCTTTAGACTTCACATTGAAGCAACCCAGTTGTTAAGAAATAAAGTCATTGGGCTAATGATACATACTTGAATGGGATGCATGGGGCTTCGATTTTGGTGTGTGTATCAATGCATAATCTAGAAATAGAGTACTAAAAATATTAACTAACATAGAAATTTCTAGAAAGCACAGGTTAAATCAGGATTTATTTAGATTAGTAGACTCTGCTTTTCCAGACATATAAACCCTTAAAATGAATATTCTTAGCATCTACAGAATTTGGGGATCTTCAAAAATAATTATGACTTTTCTAGGCCATAAGTAGAAAAGTGACATCAGATATCTGTGGAACATAGATCTTTTGAAAGATTCTAACATAAACACACTCTGAACTGATACTGAATTGACCTGGTGGGGGGCAAATGTTATAAAAGCATGAACTCAGAGATGGTTTAGATGGAAAACTTTGTAAAAGTAAGGAACCACTTCTGGGGCCTATAGTTAAAAAGGAAAACTACCATCTCCCTTCAGTCATACTTAGTTCTGTAGCTATTATTACTATGTTCTGGCTCAACTCATTTTGTACTTTTGGAAATAGAGGGAACTATCTTCATTTGACATTTTTCTGTTCACTTTAAATATTTGGAAATGTAATTGCTTTAACTTGAAACTTGTTGAAATAAAATAATTTATAGTATTCACAATATTCAAATTGTTTCACCAGAAGCACTTAGAAATTCTGAATTAGTTGACTAATTGCAATTCACAGCTCCTCAGATGCACATTGTCCTTAGGTTCCAGAATTTTTTTTCTGAATGAGAGAACAAAACAACTTACCTAGGTATAAATTATTATTATTATTACTATTTTTGGTTGGCAGAGCAGTATCATTTCTTAGCACACATAAAGTCAAGCTAAGAACCAGAATTAATCCAAGATTTGGAGTTTTCTTAGCTCTGATGATTTTCCCTATCTTGCTTTTATTTTCTGTTTTCATTCAGTTCTTTCCAGGGAGTAAGCTCAACTCAAAAAATTTTGTTTTTAAATTTTCTTCTTTAAAAAGATCTTATTTTGTTCCAGAAAGGATATGCTATAGTTAATAAGCTTTTGTAATCCTGCGGTGGCCATGGAAAATGCACCATTTGGATCTCCTAGTGGGAGGCATAGTTGACTGACAGTCCCAGCTGCAGCCCCTTTGGATTTACCACCTGTCACATTGGTTGTGGCTCTTCCTAGCCAGTGATTGAGTGTGACAGGGTACTAGTGTAGGCTCATTCACAAGGAACACAGGACTGCTCTAATGGGCCAAGCATTGTTATCTCTTGTTTTATAACAAAGTACTCTAAAACTTAATCATCTAAAATGTTTAATCTCACACGATGTCTTTTGAGGCTCCGAAATCCCAAATGACTTACCTAGGTAATCTGGCCTCACAGGCTCTCATGCGTTCGCAGTTAGGCTGTTGCTGAGGGCTGTAATTACATGAACACTGGACAAGGCCTGCAAGGTGTGCTTCCAAGGTGGCTCGGTTACATGGTTATTGGCAAGAACTCTAGCATCTCAACTGCTGCCAGGAGGCCTCAGATTCTTGTCACATGTCTGTCCTCATATGGAAGCAACTGCCATGCTTTTTCAGCCTTCAGATTTGTTGAGTACAAGTAATAATAGTTTACTTTTCATCTTAGGTATCATTTATTCTGCTACACAGTATCTCCAGCCCTGGTAGGCTTTTGTAAAATCATTCACACAGTGGGTTGCTAGATACAGCAAGTGAGAATATGGGGGCTGTAGGTTAGTATTTGAACACTTGCTTTGCATGCACAAAGCCCTGGGTTAGGTCCTCAGTGCATGTGTGTACACATGCACACATACACGAAATACAGAACAACATTTTAGATATACTTTTGCTAAAAAAATAATCTTTGTTTATCTGAAACACAAATTTAACTGACAATTCTATATTTTCTTTATTTTGCGAAAGTCTCCTTCCCTTGCCTAGGTTGAATTTAAACTTCTGTACTCAAATATCCTCTAGGCTCAGCTTCCTACATCACTGGTATTAGAGGCATGCACTGTCATGCCAACAGGGAATCCTGTATCTCACCTGATGGTCCTATCTCCGTGTTTAATGTGTCTTCTCCATACCTCTGTGGCACCTTGCACTGCTCCATTTCTGCACTTACCTGACTGCATTTTAATGCTCCACTTGGTTGTCAGTATCACCCTATAAGATTTAAACCTACCTGGGCCGGGGATACCGCTCAGCAGCACAGCATCTGCCTGGCAAGAGTGAGGTCCTGAGTTTGATTCCTGATTAAAAAACAACAACAACAAAAAACCCTACCTATGGGATAAGCTGAGTCTTCTCTTTTAATTTACTGTTATCAGCCCTGTGCCAGGCACTATGCTTGACCTTTTGAATGTAATCAGTAAACACATGTGGGCTATTCAAAGAATAAAAACACTTGATCCTACAATTGTATGTACTTTTCCTCCTCTTCTTCCCTTCTTCATCAATGTCATGGTACAGTTGAGAGGAATGCCAATGCAGAGAAGGGGCTAGACATTTAAAATTTCAAGACTTTGCTTTCTAGTCAGGCATGGTGGTATACACCTGTAATCCCACCACTCAGGAGGCTGAGGCAGGAGGATCACATGAGTTCAAGGCAAGCTTGAATTACAAAGTAAGACCCTGTCTCAAAAAACAAACAGAGAAAACAAAGACCTTTCTTACTTTATGTATAAGCCTTAATTTTCCTTTTGTATAGACAACATCTGTTTCCTACCCTGGGAGGAAAAAAAGCCTACTAATTTTGAGGAATTTTGCCAGCTTTAATTCAGAACTGGGCTTTATGCAGTGGTAAATGGTTACTTTCTGGTTACTTTGGAGGGTGACGGGTCTTTACTGTTCTTTTCTCCCATGTCTAGGAGTCAACTAAAGCACTTGTACTACTGAACTATACACAGAGTATAGGCAGATTTTTATCGTGAGCTTGAATCTTAGCCTTGCCACATACAAAGGGTGATTTGGGCAAATGATATAGTTCAGAATGTCACTTTTTTCCATCTCCCACAACAGAAATAATCTGCTAGCTCATAATGGATACTGTGAGGAAGAAATGATAAAACAAGTGTCCTAGCGTAATGTTCTTTGGGACACATGGCAGGCACACAGCAAATCCTTAATGAAGCATTGTGAATGCGCTGTAATGCAATTCTTTGTGTGATTCTGGGTTTTGGTTTATCTTTCCACAGATTGTTGATTCTTGGCTAAATAAGTAAGCCAAATTTCTGAAATTGTGATTTCTGCCTTACTGAGATGAATTTTTATGGGAATACCACATCATTAGAGTAAAACTAGCTTGTTTTACATTAGTTTAAAATCGTTCATTTACTCTGTATGTAGATGAACAGTTCAGTACTTGTGGAGTCCCATTACCATGATAGAAATGACTCCTTTGAAGGCTCAAAACTTGAAGACCTAATGTTTTTTTTTTTTTCTGCCAAAACCCAGCTGTCTCTGTGGTAACATTTTCGATATCTCCAGTTTAAGATGCAAAAACAGCAGAAGACTCAAGGCCCACTTTCTCAATCTGTCTCTTGTGAAAGTCGAGTTCAAGTATAACTTCTAACCATTTGTTTATCAGCAGCCCCCTCAGGGCTTTTGTATTGAGGTATATCTTGCTCTCTCTATCCCTACCCGCCACTTAAAAAAATTTTTGAAATAGCGTCTCATCAAGCTTCCCCCATGGACCCCAACTTGTGATCACCCTGCTGCAGCCTGCCAAAGTACTGGGTCATGTGCCACCACACTCGCCTTTTGTCTCTCTCTCTCTCTCTCTCTCTCTCTCTCTTTTTTTAATATTAGACATGTTGAACCCAGGACCTTCTTTACTACTGGGCTACATTCCCAACCTTCTCAGGAGGTTTCTGTCCTTAGCGGCCTCACTTGCTTTCAAATCGCTAGTTGTACCATTCCTATGTCCCCAACACTGTTTTGTTTAATGAATAAGGGAACTGACTTTTGTATATGTTAACTGACGTACTGCACATCAGCCAAGTAGTAGCTAGAATTTGAACCCATTGCATTTTGACTCCATTACATTTTGTATACTACATTCCAGTTGTTTTATTGAATAAGAATGATGAAATCATGCACTGATACGTGTTTTGTTGGTATTAGGAAGGGCCATGAGCCCAGAGATGTAAGGAGACAGGATACATAAATGAATTAAATAACAAAAGATAGTAAGTGCCAATGATCCATATAGCTTAAAAAAAAGCTACTAACAGTCATAAGTAATTTTAGATATGCAGAATATTTTTGATAACTTACTAGTATTATTTATGTCTGGATTTTTGTTTTTAGCATAATCCTTTTGCAGTTTATCAATGTCGTGTTCAGTACTTGTTTACTGCTGAATAGTATTTCTGGTATGGTAACCACTATTTGTTTATATGTTCACGAGTTGATGAACATTTGTATTGTTTCCAGTTGTGGACTGTGATGAATAAAGCTGCTGTGAACATTGAGACGCACGTTTATGTGTTGACCTAAGTTTTCATTTCTCTAAGGTGAATACCTAGAAGTGGCTTTGCTGGGTAATATGGTAAGTTTATGTTTAATGTTATAGAAAATCACCAAACATGTTTCCTAAAGTAAATTGGTGTTCACACCAGCAGCGTTCTAGTTGCTGTGTCCCTGTCAGCCTGTGGTGTGGTTGGGGAGAGGATGGTTTTTTTCTTCCCTTTCTAGCTATTCTTTGTGCTCACTGTGGTTTCAATTTGCATTTCTATAATGACTGCTAATGTTACAAATCTTTTCATATGTTTATTTGCTATCAGCATATTTTCTTTGGTTAAGTAACTGTTTATATCTTTGCCTTGCTCTCCTCTACCACACACACACACACACACACACACACACACACCTGGAATTGAACCCAGGATCTTCACACTAAATTACATTTCCAACCTTTTTTTGTTTTTTATTTTGGGACAGGGTCTTTCTAATTTATGCAGTATTCTCACCTCAGCTTCACAGAGTCTTTGCTCATTTTTTTTAAAATCACATTGTTTGTCTTATTCATTCTGGATTTTAGTCCTTTAGCAGATACATTTTGCAAATATTTTCTTTCATACTGTAGTTAGTCTTTATTTTCGTGTGTGTGTGTGTGTGTGTGTGTGTGTGTGTGTGTGTGTATTGGTCTTTTTGCGACAGGGTAAGGTCTCACTATGCAGTTTAAACTGGCCTTGAGCTCACTTAACCCAGGCTGGTCTCAAACTTGCAATGGTCCTCCTGCCTCAGTCTCCTGAGTGCTGGGATTACAGGTGTGTGCACCATGCCTGGCTGTTAACGATATTTGAAGAGCAGATTATGTGTAATATTTTGGTGTTCAATTATCAATTAAAAGATAGTTTGAAAGCAGGGCGTGGTGGCGCTGTAATCCCAGCAGTTGGGAGGCTGAGGCAGGAGGATTACCATGAATTCCAGGCCAGCCTCAACTACATAGTGAGTTCAAGGCCAATGTGAACTATGCAGTGAGACTCTGTCTCAAAAAAAAAAGAAAAGATAGTTTATGCTTCTTTGTGCCTTATTTAAAAAATCTTTGCCTAAGTCAAGCTGGCTAAGGTTTTTCTCCTGTTTTTTTCAAGAAGTTTTTTAGATTTAGTCCTCAAATTAAAGATTTTAGTTCATTTGTATATGGAGGTAAGGCATGAGATTTACTTTTTTTTTTTTTAAATTGGTACCGGGAAGCGAACTCATGACCATGCACTTGCAAGGCAGGCACTTATGCCACTGAGCTAAATCCCCAGCCCCCGAGATTTACTTTTGAATATGAATGTCAAATCATTCTAGTATCATTTATTGAAAATACTATCCATTGCCACAGAGTTGCTTTGTACTTGTTTCAAGTATCGATTGACTTGCTTGAGGGTCCGATTCTAGGTTGCTCTATGTGGTCTGTGTTCATGCCGATACTGCACTGTCTTAATGCAGTTTAGTGGTTCTCATTGAAAAGTAGCTTTTGGCAATGTTAGGGTACATTTTTGATTGTCACAGCTGGGTGTAGGGGAGTTGCCCCTGTTGTGACTAAAACATCTTACAGTGCACAGGACAGTCCCCATGACAAATGATTAGCCTCTAAAGTATAAATAGTGCCAAGGTTGAGAAACTTTATTGTAGCTTTACAGTAAGTCTTAAAATCAGCAATATAAGTCCTCCAGTTTTATTCATTTTCAAAGTTGTTTTAGTTCTACTCAATCTTTTGAATTTTTATGCAAATATTAGAATCAGTCTGTAGATTCTACAAAAACAAATTTTTTTATTGTGAGTTTTGTTGATGCATAGGTAAATTTGGAAAGAACTACCATCCTACCATGATTAAGTCTTCTGACTGTGAGCCTAGTTTTTTATCCCTTCATTAACTTAAATTTTATGTTTTCTTTAGCAGTGTGTTTCAGTTTTTATTATATGGTCTTACACCTACTTTGTTGATTTTTATCCCTGAGTATTCATTTGAATACTGTTGTAAATTAAGTTTTCTATCAATTTCTGATTATTTTAGGTGATAGAATATAGAAATACTGTTGAGTTTTGTATTTACCTAGTTACCTGTGACTATGCTAAACTTACTAAACTTGCTGTCTTAGTTACTTTTCTCTTGTTGGTGAGACAAAATACCTGACACCCAAAATTAGGGAAGGGAAGGTTTATTTCTTACAATTTTGGAGATTTCTGTCCGTACTCAGCTGGTTCCAAGGCAAGGTGGCATTGCAGGGCCACCATTCATGGCCACTGCAAAACAGCAAGAGCAAAACGTGCAAAAAAGAAAAAACATGCCTTCTTCCTGTCCTTATATTGTATGTCGGTTCTGCCCCTGTGTAGATACAGCACTCACACCACCAATGCTACTGCTAGACAATAAACCAAATACGAGCACTGGGTTCCGCCGTGTCCATGATTACATGAGGCCTGGCGGGGGTGGGGGGTGGGGGTGGGATCTGAATACAAGCCATAACACTTGCTAAATTCTTATAGACACCATAGAATTTGCCACATAAATCGGTATTTTGTGTACAAAGATAGTTTTCTGTCTTTTTTCTTTCCTAATACCCCCCCTTCCTCTTTGTTCCTCTGAGATAAGGTTCCACCATGTGCTCCAGGCTAGCATTGAACTCACTTCGTAATAGACTGACCTAGAGATCACAGTTCTTCCTGCTTCACAGTCCTCCTGACTTAGCCCCCCAAGTACTTGGATTACAAACTTGTATCCCTTTTATTACTTCTTTTCCTTATTATACTGGTAAATATTAAAATAGTAAAAGTAGACATCATTGTCTTGTTCATCATTTTATGGGGACAGCATACAACTTTTTACCATGCTTTTTAGCTGTAAGCTTTTTAGTAGTTAGCACTTTGAAGAAGTTCTTAACTGTTCTTTGCTAAGAAGTACCTATTCTGTTGACTTTTGTCAAATGTCTTATTTTCATCTATTGCATTGTTCTAGCTTTTAAAAACTTCTATAGATATGATAACTTACAGTGATTTTCTAGTGTTAAACCAACCTTGCATTTTTTTGTGATACACTCCACTTAGGCAAAATATATTGTGTTTATATTATATATCCTTTAGTTTCTGTGTGTGTGTGTGTGTGTGTGTGTGTGCGCGTGCACTTCACGCATGCTGTGCAAGTATTTACCATAAAGCTACATACACGTACCCACTTTGTGGTTCTGGAGACTGAATCCAGGGTGCTCTACCTTTGGTTACTCCTCCAGCACTTTTTATTCAGACAAGATCTCACTAAGTTGCCTGGGCTACCTGCAAACTTGAGGTCCAGTTGCCTCAGCCTCTCAAGTAGCTGAGGCAGGCATGTGTCCCCATGCCTGCCTCTTATTTATACATGCTTGAATTCATTTTGCTTACATTTTTTATGAGTCCTCATGTAAGATACTATTTTATAGTCTTTTTCTTATAATTTTGTTGTTCCTTTTTTTTTTTTTTTGGTTGGGTGGTACTGGGGATTAAACCCAGTGCCTTTATTCTGAGCTATATTCCTAGGCACTCCCCCCCTTTTTTTTGGTACTGAGCCTCGAACTTATGACCTAGTGCTTGCCAGGCAGGCACTTAAGCTGCTGAGCTAAATCCCCGGCTCCTAGCCCTTTTTTATGTTTTTATTTTTGAGACAGGATCTTGCTAAATTACCAAGTTGCCTAAAATTGTGATCTTCCCGTCTCAGCTTCCCAGAGAGCTAGGATTACAGACTTTGCTACCGATGCCCAGCTTGTTCTTTTCTTTTCTTTTCTTTTTTTTTCTCTTCTCTGAAGTACTTTTTGACTTTGGTTGCTATTTTGCTTTATCTCACAATTTTCAGAGAATTAATATTTTTGTAAGTCTTGTACTTTGTGTATTTTTAGTGCTATTTTCCAGGAACTCTGCTAGATCTTTTATATTCATTATTTTCATAAAAACCTCGTTAACTTCTTGTAAGGTAGATGCTATTAGTATACCCATAGAGTTGAAAAGACTGAGGCACAGAGAAGTTAATTACTTTTCTGAGGTGATAAAGACAATTTCAAAAAGTCTTTGAGACCAGAAGTTAATCATATAAATACACTGCTCTGTGTTCATGTATTTCTTTAGAAATCTTTCAAAAGCTTATTTTGCAGCTTAGGCTTAGAGTGAGTCTTATAATTGGCATATTATCTCACCAATTTATAAATTTTATCAAACACATTTTATTGTGGACTAACTTGCATACTTTTAATTGGTTGCTACCATACAAATTAGTTGCTCTGGAAGTGAGGAAGTGAGGTTTTGCTAACCAGAAACTTTAGGTGCCATGCAACTGCTCTTTGCAGCACTGAGGGCATTTTTTCCTCCTATGTTTCTTATCATTATCTCCTACTTTCCTACCATAAGTTTAAGCCTTATATCTCTTGGCAGTCTTTTGACATTGTTAATTTGGATTGGAGCTTCTTTGAGAGAAAGTTTCCCTTTCATTTTTATTCTGTTCTATTTGGTATACTCAATAATATCAGAAAGCATATTGCTACTTATAGGGAGACATACTGCTATTTATTTGCAGTGTGGTTAGCAATTTGGGAAAGCAAGAGTAGATGAGAATCTGTCTGCTCCAAGGTGGAACATGTGTGAATTATCGGAGGATATTTGAACCTTGAAAGTTCAAGTGTGTGAAGGATGAGTTTAGCTGCCAATGAGTAAGTGAACCCAGTTTTCCTCTCTATTTTTCCATTTTAAAATTTGTAAAAACATGCAGAGAAGCAAAATTTCAAATAGAATCCAAAACTTGCAGTTCAAATTAAATATATAAGCCCTCAGGAGATATTCCTATGAATCAAAGTAAAGATAAATCCCTGAGACAGAATAGCAGGGATGAGAAGAATAAAGATTAATTTCTTCCCATCTCTGTTCCACACCTACAAGTTAAGGAAGTGAGGTTTTTTGGGTTGTTTGTTTTTAGTTTTGTTTTGACAAGGTCTATTATGTAGCTTAGGCTGCCTTCAATTTGCTATGTAACCCAGGCTGGCCTCAAACTCACAGTGACCCTCCTTCCTCAGCTTCCCAAGAGCTAGGATTACAGGCATGTGCCACTATACCCAGCTCTGGAAGTGAGGTTTTTGCTAATCAGAAACTTTAGGTGCTACATGTGTTGCAGCTGAGGACATTTTTTTTCTCCTATCTTTCATATCATTACTTCTGTATTTTCCTTGGTGACTACAGTCCCGTAAAAGGCAGTGGCAGAAGTGAATTTTTTGTGATATTTTTCTAGATGCGAAGAGACTAGTAGTAGGAGGTTAGAGAGAGAAATGCATGCATTTTTTTCTGGTTTGTCTTAGTCTGTTTTGTGTTGCTGTAAGAAAATACGTGAGGCTTGATACTTCATAAAATGAAGAGGTTTATTTAGCTCCCAGTTTTGGAGACTGACAGTCTAAGATGAGGTGACTGGATCTTGTTGGCCTTTGGTGAGGCCCTTCTAATTACAGTCACAATATGGCAGATGATGTCATGGTGGGAGCACATCCAAGAGAGAGGAAGGCCACATGTCAAGACAGGAGAAAAGGTGTGGGAAGGTGTTGGGCATTCTTTTTATAATAGCCCACTCTCATAGGAACTATTGCACTCCTGTAAGACCCAACCACTCTGCCTGACCAGCATGAGTAACTTACAACATACAAATTATAGCATCGTGAGAAAAAGCTTCATTAGTATGTTTGTTGTAAATATAAATTTGCTGTGGTTTGGATGTAGTTTGAATATATTCCCTAAAGATTTTTGTGCTTAAAGCCTGGTCTTCAGTAGGTTAAGTGATGTTAAAAGATACTAAAAGATAAAGAATCTTCCCTTGGAGCTACATTCCCAGCCATTTTTCTATCTTTTAAAAGAGAAACTTTTGATTGATTGAGGCCCCGAGAATTGAATCCAGGGCCTTTGCACTGTGCTATGTCCCCAGCCCATTTTTGTTTTTCATTTTGAAGACAGAGTCTTGCTAGTCACTGAGCTGCCCAGGCTGGCCTCTAACTTGAAATCCTCTTGCCTCAGCCTCCTAGAGTGCTGGAATTACACATGTGTGCTACCACACCTGTTTTAGGCTCAGGGATGGGCCCTTTAAGAGATGATTATGTGGGCTCCACACTTGTAAATTTATTAATGCTGTCAGGCAGGCAGACAAAATAAATCATAAAATAGTATCAAAATAACAAGATGATATCAAATGGTGTTTGCAGTAGTCTTACAATTTTTATAAAATGAATCTGAAGCTGGGTGCAGTGACACATACCTATAATCCCAGTGCTCAAGAGGTGGAGACAAGAGCTTGCTGTGAGTTTGAGGTCAGCCTGGGTTACAAAGTGAGTTCCAGGCCAGCCTGAACTGTATAATGAAACACTGTCTTAAAAAAAAAAATCTGAAATATTTATAATAAGTAACAGATTGTCATGCAAGGGAACCAACTCAGATGTCAACAAAGATAGTACTAATAATAGCTAAATATTAGGTTCATATGTGTTATGGATTAAAAACTGGTGGTCAACTTAACGCCAGCAGAATTGAATCGCCATGCTGCTGAGCGTAGATGTTTCACCTGAGGAAAGTTGCCAGCATAAATGGAGACATGGAGAAGGAAGTGCATTGAGGTGTTGAGGTATTGTGAGTTCTACAAGTTGCTGTTTGAGCCATTGGTTCTAGAGAAGCTGTGGTCCTCATATGGAGCATTGCTTCCTTGCTCTGGAGGGGAAGACATGTACTGCTTAATCTCCAAGATGAACTGGTCACGCTGGCTTCCTGGCATGTACTCGACTGTGCTTATTGTTGGAGGAGCTCGGGGCTTCCCTGTTGCTGAGGGTGGCTGTGGTGCTTTTCAGAACACCCTGGTCTTTGTGGTGAGTGTGACTTCTCAGCTCCAGCGTAGAACCCGCAACCTACCAGCATAGCTCCTTCACCCTGCTGGCATAGACTCTCTAGCTTCCACCGTTGACCTTTGGGCCTTCCCAGCACGGATCCGTAAGCGATGTGTGAAGCCTTTGTGTGGGCTCTAGACCTCCAGTTGGACTCGTGGGAGGTATTGTCATGAGCTCTGGGTCTTTATCTAGACTCATGTGGGACATTGCTGTGGGATTCAGGCCCTTGGTGTCTTTAGTGTTGTAAATAGATTTCCTGCATTTTCTTGTGATAACTCTGGGTGACCATCCTAAAATAATATTATAAACTCCATGTCCTGATTCTAATTGTTCTCTGTACAACCCCTGACTACAGCAATATATTATGTTAAAACTTTCATGAATTAATTAAATCATTAAGTAATTACTCCCAAGAAAACTGATGGAAGCAGGTTAAATTACGGAGATTATACAACTACGGTAATAAGAGGTAGGTCTGTAATTTGAATTCAAGTACATTGTCTCCATTTATTTAGAACTTAACAGAATGAGGATTACACAGGATCTTGAATTATTTTTGAAGAAATCATTTAAAATTTCTCCAAGACATCATAAACTCACAGATACACTGAAGTTCAATATAGTATTAAAATTGAGAGTTTGATGAGATTTAAAGATGTACTGTAAGGGGCCAGGGAAGTAGCTCAGTGGCACAATGCTTGCCTGGCAAGTGCAAGGTCCTGAGTTCAATTCCTGGTACAAAAAAAAAAAAAAAAGGAAAAAGAAAAAGGTATACTGTAAGCATTCAGGCTACAAAGAAATATAAATAAAATTAATCAGATTTTCTGCAGCACTGTTAAATAATAAAAACAATGAAACTATAGTGTTAGAAAAAATGCCTACAATGTTATTAGCAAATAACAGAAAATAATAGGAGATAATGTTAAAGAGACGTAAGCCTAATAGTGACAAAATGTGCCTTACTAGTAATCAGAATAATTTTTTAAGAGCAGACTATATTGAGAAAAAGCTTCTGTCTGAGAAAGACAGAATAATAATTAGAATAAAATGATTGGCCAGGGATTTAGTGCAGTGGCTTAAGCGCCTGCCTGGCAAGCGCGAGGTCATGAGTTTGATCCCTGGAACCCCCCCCCAAAAAAAGAATAAAATGATTATATTAATGTTTAAGCGTAAAAGAGATTCAGATTATGTAAAAAGCAAAGCAAGACCCTATCTCAACAAACAAACAAAATCCAGGATTTGTACTGCTTGATTTTGAGGCCTACTATGTAACTATGTACTCAAGGCAGTGTGTTACTGGCATAAGTATAGTTACATAGGTCAGTGGAGAACAATAGAGAGCCCCAACATAGAGCCACACCAATGTGGTCAATCAGTCTGACAGAAAGGCAAAGACAGTTTAGAGGAGAAATGAAAATCTTTTCAACAAATGATGCTAGAACAATTGCAGTCCAGTTACAAAAAAAGAACCTGGAAAGATTTATATCTTTCACAAAAATTATCTCAAAAACGGCCTAAGACTCAGTAGTAGAGTGCTAATATAGTGTGTGTGTGTGTGTGTGTGTGTGACCCTGGGATCAATCCCTGGCACACTGCAAATCATCATTCAGAGATCTAATTATAAAATATAAAATGATAAAACTCTAGAAGAAAAGGAGAAAATCTGAGTGACCTTGGATTTGGCAGTGGTTGTTTAGATTGAACTCTAAAAGCATGATTGATTAAAAAAGACTGATGCTGAGTTTATTAAAATTAGAAACTTCGGCTTAAAAGAAGATACTATTAAGAGACTAAAAAGGTAGGGAAGGTAGAGACTAAAAGGAAAACTTTTTGTAAGACATATCAGACAGAGAACTTTGCAAGGAAGTAAATCAGTTTCTAAGCTTTAGAGCAGTGTACAAAAGCCTCTGCTAACTTCTGACATCTATTAGAAGTTCATAGGTTTGGTAATTCACTAGAAAGACTGACAGAACCACCGAAACTGTTAATTTGTCACATTTATGGTTTTCCATGGCTAAAGGATACAAATTAGAATCTGTCAAAAAAAAAGAAGGTGCACAGGGCAGAGTCCAGGAAAGTACTTGTATCAGTCAGTACTTACTAGAGAAAACTGATTTAATATAAGACATACAAATACATAAGAATTTACAAAATTAGGGACGGGGATATAGCTCAGTGGCATAAGTGCCTGCCTGGCAAGGGCAAAGGTCCTGCATTTGATCCCTAATACCAAAAAAAGAAAACAAAGAAAAAGTAAAGCAGTTTACAAAATTGGCTTACCGTGGACAGGCAGAGTTGGGTGTGAAGTACAAACTGTCTGTCTGTGCGCCGGGGGTCAAAGGGTCCAGCTGAAGGCCTGGAGCCCACTGTAGTGTCCCATGTGACTCTGTCAGAAGGCTGAAGAGTCTGCAGTGGAAGCCAGGACATGACATCCGAAGGCTGGAGCTCCTCCAAGGAAAACAGAAGCAGTCTTTCCTTCTTCGTTTCCCTTTTTATACCATTCTGGTGATAATCTTCCCTAAGGTTAGTCTTCCACATTCAGAAGTATGTTGAGCCAGTTTAATTGGACGCTACTTAAGCTGATAGAATCAGTCAGTGGTCGTAGTATCAAAAATAGTTATAAAAGCCGCGGCACATTTTTAGTGTCTTGGTACTGGGGTTTGAATCCAGGGCCTCGTGAATGTGGGGGAAGTTCTGTAGTGCTGAGCTACATTTTGAATCCTCAGTTATCTTTTGAAGTAATTAAAGATATGAAAATTTTTCTTTACATCTAATGATGAGAAAGATGAAAGAGTAGTTATTTTAAGCACCTCCTGTATGATATATCTGACGTTTGAGTCATATGTGACTTTGGTTTTATTATCTTTTGATAATTCCCCCTAAATTTATTATTATGTATCTTGTGGTTTGGTTTTTTTTTTTTTTTTTTTTTTTTTTGTGGTAGCGGGGATTGAACTCACAACCTCACACTTGCCAGGGAGGTACTTGTGCCACTGAGCTAAATCCCCAGCCCATGTAATTTTTAATTTAATACTAGATGTCATCTATAAAAGAACTGTAGAGAAGGAAGTAGATAGTACTTGTGCCTGGAATGGGCACACATCTTCTGTCAGTCCATGTGTCAGCAGGTTTGAATCATTAAGTTTTGAGTTGAGGATTTTGATATTGCTGTGTTTATATTCAGCATATATCACACAGCTGTTATCTTGTTCTTGGACCTGGGTGAGTGTTCCTGTGCACTCTTGGTTTTCCTAAATCCCTTGGTGCTCCATCACAGAGGAAGACTATCTTTCCGTGTCCTTCTCTAGTGATTGGCTGATGCTGCCTGTTACTCAGTGGTAGGCTTATGTGGTGGCATAGGTGACTCTTTATGTCTTGGTTTAGCCTTGATTTTAGGCCCTCTATGACTGTGCTTCATTTGCCCTTTCCTGGCCAGTGGCAAACTTCTTCTTGGTGTCAGTGTAGAATTCTGGGCCCTACCACCACAAAAGAATTTTTACTTCTACTCTTACTAGCAATTAGGATAGGTCTCCTAAGTGTGGGAGATTTTCCTCTCCTTTTACTAGACATGAAAGAGTTTTCTTTCACTTGTTCCCCCAGAAGATTAGTCTAAACTTAGGAGTGAGAAGATTTCCTCCCCTCCTTCAGTGAGTTATGACTTAATTTATAGGACAGAAGGATCCGTGGGAGTGGGTGGGGCTTTGTGCCACTAGCAGTTGGTGACCTCACTCGTATTCCACTGTGGAGACCTCTCTGCAGTCCTCTGCTGTGCCCCTCGTTTAATCTGTGAGCACTTGATAGCCAGCAGAGTGACTCCCTGTGCTTCTAGAGCTTCCAGCTATTCCAGGTTGTCATGTTAAGGCATAACTGACTTATAGAAAAAAAATTTGTTAGTATTTTAGTCTTTTTATTGTTTAATATGATAGCTACTGCTCTATGAGGGATGAAGCAATTCATGTGTCCTGTTGCCTTCAAGAAACTTATCAGTTTACTTGATTAATGATGATTATGTATTAATAATGATTAATAATGATTAACAATGATCAATAATGATGATTGTAATTTCAGTTTTGTAATGGGCTTATGAAGTTATACTGATGAACATTACAGGACCTTTTCTTTTTATAAAATCTGGAGAAACATATTCTTGCAGCTTCCTGCATTCTATGTGGAAGTCTCTGGCACCACTTTTTCTTTAACCCTAATTTAATGGAATAGAAATAAGAGATGTTGGTCCAAGGAGTAGAGTCCCTGCTTAGTTTGTGTGAGGCCTCAGGTTCAACCCAGCCAAAAAAAGAAGTGCAGTTATTGAAAGGGAAGAGACATAATCATCATTTATGTATAATGTAATTGTGTTACTTGATAACCAAAATTTAACTCAAATTATTAACACTAATAAAAAAGCTCAGTAGGATGCAGAATCACATAAATTGCTGCTACAGCTTCATTTTAAACCTAAGATAGGATTTACTTATATTCACGCATTTCAAAAACACTAGTAGAACAGTACACTACAATTCAGTGTGGTTGAGGAACTATGAGAGAATCTATTTAGAGGGAAGCAAGTTAAATAAACCTTTAAGAAAATCTTGGTCGGGCTGGGGATTTAGCTCAGTGGCTTAAGTGCCTACCTGGCAAGCACAAGGTCGTGAGTTCGATCCCTGGTACAAAAAAAAGAAAAGAAAAGAAAAGAAAATCTTGGTCTTTAGAAAACAATGATTCTAAATATTAATCCAAAAATAAAAGCATGAGTAATTTGAGCAACAAAATAACCATATAATGTTGGATTTTAACCAAAATTATGAAACTACTACATACTTAAAATACGTCATTAAACAAACAAGAAGGGATAAATCTTCCATAGAGAATTTTTAAAAGTTTATGTAGATTCTCCTCCCTCAAGGAAGCAGAGCTTCACCTCTCCTTTCTCTTTAAGTATGGGCTTCACTACACAAGAGTAGTATGTAGAAATGTCAAGTGAGTATAGGGAAATAACTTTACGGTGGGGAAACCTAGAAAATACCATCGCAGCCAGGTAATCCTTAAGATTCACTTTATCAGTCATAGTCATTTTGATAGCCTGTACTCTTGACATGACGGAAGTGATGAGGTCTTTCTCCCGGTAACCCAAAACTGCTGTCTAACCATGAGAAAGGCAATCAGATAAATTCAGATTGTGTGGTATTCTACAAAATACCTGACCTTGAAGCTGTCAAGGTCATCATAAATAAGGAATAGCCACAGACCAGAGGAGATAAAGGACACACTATGACTAAATGTAATACAAATAAATAATACTGACATTACAAGGAAAAAATAGAGCAGCAGAAGTGGTACTTGAAATGCAAATGGGTAATAAAAATATGAATGTGTCCAACTTCATGAGAAATCAAAATAAAACATTTAAAGGTTAGGAGTCAGTTTTTTCCAGTCACATTATCAAAAGAATTTTTGTTAATATTTTTGTTGTACTCACTTTGGGGGAGGTTGAGGCGACTATGTGAACTTACAGTATGAGACAGCCTCTCTGGAGGACTGTTTGCTTAGTATGTATTAGTGGTTTGAAAATATGTAAACTCCAATTCAGCAATTTTTATGATGATTTATTGTCATGAAGAAAGATCTGTGGGAAGACGTGTGTAAAAGATGTTAATAATAATGAAAATTGAAAACAGCATGAAAAGTTACTGGATACATTGGGATACTCTTTTATGGTGGTATTCTATAGATAGTGAAAGCTAAACATTTTGTTAAGTTCAAAGAGAAACGCATATTTTGTTTCTCCCTCTTTTTATTTGAAAAAGAAAAATACAACAAAAGCTTGATTTATGTACATGAAACATGATTGTTTTTGAGTGGCTGAGTGATAGATTATTTTCTTATATGCTTTTATGTTTTTTGCAATTTTTGTGCAGTGAGGATGTGCATGCAGTATTTTGGATATCATGTAAAAGAGGTGTTGAAAACAAAATCTTTTTCCTCTATCAAATTAACAAAGCTTTTCCTATAATTATGACCTTTGTTGGTAAAGGTGTGAGAAGTTGGCATCTTCATTTTGGTGTTTTCTGCTTCTGCTTTTTTCTTCTCTGCGTCTGTCAGGGATGTAAATCCTCACAATCACTCTGGAAAGAAAACTGCGATATATTTATCAAACTCCTCAAAATAGGTTATTTTCTTTCACCCATTAGAAACCCTTCTGAAGTTCATGACTAGAAGGATCATATTTGTGTATAGTGTTTATTTCGTAAATATTTATAATTGCAAAATATGGTGACTATAAATACCCATTTATAGGAAAATATAATGCAATTGTAGAGTACTGTGTTAATATTGGTGTTTAAATAATACTTATCGATGTCTGGTAATCCTCTTGTGCCTTTTTAGTCTTCTGTGCAGAGCCACATTCGTGAGTCTGATCCTTTTCCTTGTGCTTTGCTATATCCTCTGATAAGAAAATAAATATAGTCCTTCTATGATTGTATATAAATTATATACATTATAAAAATTAGTGAGTAGCATGAGTGAGAAGAGATTGATCTCTATAGTTGTCTTTTTGTTTCGTACCAGGAATCGAATACACGGTCTTGCACTTGCCAAATAGGCTGTGCTGCTGGTCTACATCCCCGGCCCTGATAACCAAAATTAGTATAGTACTTTTTTCCTCCAAAAACCATTCCCTTATATGTATTTTGCCTTCCTCAGTTGTGTTTTGTTTTGTTTTGTTTTGTTTTGTTTTTGAAACAAGGTCTCACTCATTATGTGGATCAGGCCGGCCTTGGACGCACTATGTAGCCCATGCTGGCCTTCAACTCACAGCGATCCTCCCGCCTCGGGCCACCAAGTGCTGTGATTACAGGTGTGCACCACCGCGCCTGACTCGTAGTTTTCTTTTAATTTTACTGTTACATGGACCTTTACACAGTTCTTTTTTTGGCTTGGAATGCTCTTCTCTGTGCTTTTACCAGGGTTGAGAACTCTTCACCTCACAGGTTGCAGCTTAAATACCTTTCCCCTTGGAGAGCTCTCTCTCCCTTATCTAAAAGAACATTCCATGTGATACTCTGGCCAGCCCTCCAGTACCCACTACTTTCTTTCATAACAGTTAACAGAATTGATTATTTTTATATTTGCTTGTTTATGATATTTCCTCCATTGGACTAACTTCCCAAGGCTAGGAATTATATCTTCATTGGATTATTTTTAGGCCCTCATCTAATGACCGTCTCCTTATAAAAAGTAAATAAGTCTAGATTTAAATGAACAGAATAAATTCACTAGTCTTAACAATAGCTCATTAAGAATTCATCATGTAACTTGAAAGTTATAACAAAGTATTCTTATAGCCCATGTATTTAAGCTATATATTTTTGATATTTAATGATATTTTTAGGAATTCAAAGAAAATTAGGTTAGACTTAAGAGACCAGAAATGGAAGCTCTTGTAGTAGAATTGGAACTCCCCCTGGATGCTGAGGAGCAGGTGGAATTGGAAGAGGGGAAAAAGTATTTGGGGCAATATTGCCACGTCGGTTTCTAAGAGAGGAAAGCAAAATACCTTTGGTGTGTTTCAGAAAACATGACAAAGAATTTCAGAGTGCTCTTGGAGAAGGTAGCTAGTTACTGATAGTTATTAATATAAAGTTACTGGTAGTTGTAAAATTCTGTGTCTAATCATTCAGAGCCTGAAAAGAATGCCAGCGTAGTCGAAATAACTTCTGTGGCCAATGTAGTTATTTTAACAGCAACTAAAAATATTTGATCATTAAGTTCTTTGTTTATGTGATGTAAAGTGCATACTTTATACTCCATAGTTTTGTAGCCAGAAAAGGGCCAGAGATGAAAAAGAAAGACTGCAGAGCTGAAAATCTGCTGTAGAGGGAAACAGAGACTAATTGAAGTGACGAATACGTCAAATTACAGAGTACTGTGATAAATGTAATAAATGCAAACCTCAAGGCTTTCAGAACTCCAGATGGGACCAAGCCTAGTTCAGCAGTGAAGTGGGGATACCTAAACCAAGGAGATGACATTTTATATGGGCTTAAAGGATGAGTCCTAGTTCACCAAGTGAAGAAAATTGAAACCTTTATAGTACAGTCATGTTGAAGAATTAGTAAACAATTCATGCATCAGGGGTTCTGGGAAATGATCCTAGAAAAGCATGTTAGGGTCGTCAGGGACCTTTTATAATGTCTTTGGTGAGGGAATGATCAAAATGTTACGTAAGCAGGATAAATTATTTTCCCTATTTTTTCCCATCTGCAATAGTTTATTTGTGCGAGTAGACCAATATACATCATTGAGAACAAAAGTTTTAACCAGCCTTTTGATAAAGTCCTGTTGAATTCATATCTATAGCTAACATCCATAGTCACAGAGTCCACGCAGTGTGCGAATGTTGAGTAATCAAGAACCAGATTGTTCTATCGCTTGCTAATCTTTACGCAAGTTATTGATATTGGTGGATTTCCATTTTTCCATCTGAATGAGGAGGCTCATGAGTGGTTTCCAGGCACTGTTACTGGGGGTGGGGTCGTGAGGTTGCTGCTGGGTAGGAGACAGTTCAGTGAGAGCTCCAGGAGATGTAATTTGGTCTGGATAAATTCTGAGTCTTCAGTGAAGATTGGCCTTGAGTCAGCATAAAAATATGGTTGAAGTTTAACCTGTGAGGCACAATGACTCCAGGCGTGGTGGTGTATGCTTTAATCCCAGCTCCTAAAGAGACTGAGGCAGGAGGATTGTAAATTCCTGGTCAGCCTGGGCGATTTAGTGAGACCTTGTCTCAAAAAATAAAAAAGTCTGGGGATGTAGCTCAGTGGTATAGCACTCCTGGGTTTTATCTCCGGCACTGTAACGCCCCCCCAACCCCTCCAAGGAGTAAAAGAGAATCGTTGTTGGCCTCAAAAACATTTTCACTTCTTCCTAGACTACCTGTAGTAGAAAATCATTCGTCTCCTGCATTTTAAATGACTCATTCAGAACAGCTCTACTAGTGGCTTTAGGTACCGTTTATGAGATACCTAGGAACGTCACCAGACTCTGCATCTACCTAGCTACTACATTTTTCATGATTATATCCTTCTGATCACAGTTGATTGGCCCAGCATTTTATCACTCTGACAACATTTCATTGACCAGTGAATGTCTTCCTGGTGTTTCAGGTCCTATGATGAGAGAAAGGTTGATGATATCTGTGACATGAAACTTGCAACACGTTGCTCGCCATGTTTCCCGCTATGTGGAGAATGCTGATCTGTAGGGAGAACGAGGTTGACATGAGGCAAAAGACAGATGGAGACAGAATGGCAACCTTAGAGTTTTGAAGGCCCAGCTGTATCCCTGCCCTTCCTTTTTTTTTTTTTTTTTTTTTTTGGTGCTGGGGATCGAACTCACAACCTTGCATTTGCCAAGTAGGCACTCATGCCGCTGAGCCTCTCCAGCCCCTACCCCTGCCCTTCCTATTTTGGTTACCTAACCTTTCTTGAATCCTGTGAGCCAGTTGTGCCAGCCAGTTCCTTTCTAGTCAGACTAGTTTGAGTTTGGTTTCTGTACCAGTAATTAAATTAATACTTGAATTTAGATGAAGTACTCTAATGCTCATCCTTTCTTCACTATTCCATATTCCTTCTTTAAGGCTAAACATCTTATTTCCAAATTTCATCCCTCCCTAACTAGAAGGGGCCTTAGTGAAGCATTTCCATAGCATCTTTGATTTCCATTTTTTCCTTTTCTCCCTCTCTTCTTTCCTTCCCTCCCTCCCTTCTTGGAATGGCACTTTGGTTTTTTCCCATTCCATAGATCCTGAGACGTGTTCCTTGTATAGGCCTCCTTCATTTTGTGAAGAATTTAATTATGTGAACACTGCTATCTCAGTTGTGACTAAAGAACACATAAAGATTATAATAGAAAATAAGAGAGTTAAATCGGGGCCAAATTAAGGAAAATATGGACAACTAATTTAGATAGTTTACCGTATTGTCCGTGTTAGAGTTGTTCGATAGGACTCTCCACAGTGGGGAGGTGCCCTGTGTCTGCACTGTTCAGCACAGCAGCTGTCAGCCATATGTGTTCCACAGAGCATTTGACATGTGGTAGTGTAACTGAGAAATCGAATGTTAAATTTTGTTTAGTTAGTATAGATTTAAATAGCCACATATAGCTGTGGCTACCATTTTGAATAATAACAGCTCTGGATATTGAGTGGTTATTAAAAGTTGTATTTCTTATTCTTTTGTTTTATTTTTAAGTTGGGAGAAAAAACTAGAAACAGTATGGCCATTTAGTGAATAAGGATAAGCAAGCAAAAACCCACTCTCTGTTCAGAAAAAAACCACTTTCTATACCTTAAATAAGGTAAGGAGATACAGAATGTACTGGTTTTGGAAAGCGGACAATTTTAATGTTGAAGGAGTTGAGATTTTTCAATAAAGAGAGGTATTCAATAGGTAACTGTAAAGAAGAGTTTAGAGTCAAACAGAACATAAAGAAGCAGGGATAGAAGAATAAATTTTTATATTTTTGGAGTCATCTCCATAGATGTAGATAACGTCCTCCAAAGAGGGAGTGTAGATCTTGAAGAAAGTATTGTGTTAGTCAGCTTTCTGCTACTGTAACAAATGCTTGAAATAAAGCTACTTAAAAGGAAGAAAAGTTTACACTGGCTCATAGTTTTGGAGCTTTCAGTGTATTGCTGATTGGTCACATTGCTGTGGGCCTGTGGGCAGTAGAGAACTTTACAGTAGGAGCAAGTGGCAGAGGAGACCCATTCATCTTGTGCACAGGAGTCCAAAGAGAAAGAGTCTGGCATACCAGAATCTCCTTCATGGTTGTGTTCTCAGTGACCTAAAACCTCCAGTAGGCCATGCGTCATAAAGGTTCTACCACCGCCCAATAGTACTATGGCCTGAGAACCAAGCCCTAACATACCGACCTTTTGGACTCATTCCAGATTCAAACTACAACAAGCATTAAGGACAGAACCTTGAAAACCATCTGTATGCAAAGAGTGAGAGGAGGAGCAAGCAAAGGTGAAATTATTTGCCATAGTATTTTTAGGATACCAGCATTTACGCATGCAAGTAGTAGCAGGAATCCTTTGCTTTATATCTTGTACTTGTCAAGATTAGACATTTTACTTGAACATGTAAGTATAGGCACAGAATAGCCAATTTCCATTCCTTTATTATATGGGTCTGGATAGGTAGCTGTATCTGCCAGACATGGACCAAATAAAAACTATTATTGTACTATCATAGTGTCATTTCTGTCTAAGAGTCATAAAGGTGTCATTAAATGTAGTCAGGCTGTCAATAAATACAGCAAATTCCAGTCCAAAGAAATCAGGTTATAAGCCTGGGAAAGAGAATACTAAGCCCTGTTTGGTGATTTCTAATTAATCAGCAGTTGTAATTAATATGATGTTTAAATGAATTTTCTGTATAAGATTAAAGAGAAAGTGTTTAAGGGACCTATATAAGATGTGGTTTGTTGCCCAGTGTGGTGGCTCATGCCTGTAATCTCAGCACTTGGGAGGCTAAAGCAGGAATATTGCTGTGAGTTCAAGGCCAGCCTGGGCTACACAGTGAATTCAAGGCCAGCCTGCACTGCATGCATAGTGAGACCCTGCCTCAAAAAACAAACAAACAAAAAGATGCATTTTCTTGTAACAGTGGGGAAGTTGGTGCAGTTTTCCATACTTGTACACTTGTAAAGGAGCATTTTAGAAGATGGTTTGTGATGCTGCTGTCTGGCAGAAAGTCATGGCAGGCCAGTGAATGGAAAGGCAACAAGTAAATTAAAGTACAGTAGAGAGGAGTAGAGCCAGGGCACTGGGAAGGAAGACAAGCAGGGAGAAGGAAGCATGTAGGTGTGCAGAGGGAGGTTGAAGGTCGTATCTCAGGAGACAGTAGGTAGCAAGTCTGTTCACTGCCAAGTTCAGTGCTTGATACACTCAATAGTTACTCATAAAAAGGATAGATAATAGGAAGGAAGAAAATTATTCCTGGAACAGTGGTGGAATCCTACTTTGACTCCACCTTATGGAACTCATTTCGTGACCTCAGATACCACGTCTTCCTGAATGTGGATTGCTATTCAGTTTACTGTTAAAATATATACTAGATGTTTTATATTTTAACTTGTGATCATTGTCTAGTCAAGGGGGCAGGGAAAGGGGAGATGGTCTGCAGTTTAGAAGCAAGGTGACTGTACTGAGTACTTGCAAGTTTAGTTTCCTTTTGTTTTAAGACTTAACAGTCCATGTGACTACATCTAGTTCTGAATAATATGGCCTCAGGTGGTGGGGGGAAGTGAGCATTTCTAGCTGATTTGACAGACTAGAAATGCACTTATTTGCTCTATAAGAAAGATTGTTTGATAAGAAACCAATAATAGTGTAAAGCAGGATGGGGAATTTAAAATTGTTTCCAGTTATGGGGATTATAAATGGATATAAATGTAAGATTCTGTGTAGTTTCCAAATTTTTTTTTACTCAAAACTTACAAAATATGTCCACAAAAACTTAGTTTGTAGTAGTTTAACCACTTTATTTTACTTAAATATTACAGTTGACTCAGATCTGATAGTGAAAACATTTGAAATGTGAAACAATACAGGACCCTATAGTACTTTTTCAATTTTGTTTAAGCATGTGTTTACAATCCAATTTAATTTACCCCATTACTATGTCATGATTGGCATATTTATGCATGAAAGTGTAAGTCATGTTAGCAGAAGGAGAGTTTGAGCCAGAAAAACCTTTCTGATCTATCTCAGTATACATTTAAATATCTAGCAGGTACTATTTTAGACACTGGGGATACAACACCAGAGCAGGCATGAAATGCTTGCCTCTTGAAGCTGTTGTCAAGATGTATTTTCAAAAGACAGTATTTCATTTTAGGTGGTAACAAATCAAAGGAGGAAACATGCTGTAGTCAGATTATAGGATACCTGTGCTTACAGGGACTGAGATACAAACTGCAGAAAGTTTGCTGAAGACAGGGGTATTTATTTGGCTGCTATCTGTCTCATTCACTGCTATATCCCCAGGTTCCAGAATAGTGCTTGGCTTTATACTAAGTTTTCAGTAAATACATGCTGTTGATTGAAATGTTTGTTTTGAATTTGTATGCTCATAGGTATATAGGCACTTTTGTAAACTTTTTACATGTAGCTAGTTAAAATTTTTACTATTTCAATTGTGTTAATGTCGATGTTACCCATTTTTCTGTCTACTCGTGCTACGTATCAGGATAAAGGAAAAGCATGTTAATATTGATAATTAGGTATACAGTGATCTGATATTATAAAGAATAGATTTGGAAGGGAACTTAAGAGGTCATTTTTTGTTCAGCTTCCGGCATAGGAAAATTTGAATAAGATGATTAGGTATGTAATTTTAATTAATCACTTAAAAAGCCAGAATAATACAATTAGGTTCCCTCTTGAGAAAGTGGAAAAAGGTACTTAATCCTAGATATGAAGGGACTAACCTGAAAAATTTAAAACTGTGTGGGAAAATGGAAAAAAAGTCGAGCACAACTAAGCTGCTCTTTGTTGATATCAGAAATGGGCTTGTCATTCACTTTGGCGTTGAAGCATGGCCTCCTATCTCAGGGGGCAGGACCAGGACATTTTTTTCCCCTCCCACAAGAGCTGGGCAGTTATTACAGGTTCAGAAGCCCTGACCAGTTTTTCAAGAGTTTCTCCTCTTTTTTACCCGGTGAAACACTTGGTGCTTTTGCTCTGCTTTCAAGATGTGTTAAGATCTCCTGCTTTGTGACTGCTTTGGAACCAGCAAATACCCTGACATGTATAATTCGAATTATGCAGGTTTCCTGAGTAAGTTAATCTTATTTTTAAGCTAGTTAAAATTCAAGTGATATTTAGAAAAATGCTAGCTTGGACTTAAGGCTTTTTTTCTTTCTTTCATTCATTTTACTTTAAGCAATTTTTAATTGTAAGAAAGTCCTTTTAAGAGGAAAGCAAGCTTCTACATAGAAAAGCACCTTCATCTTTATGACCTATACTTTCAGTTTCTTTTGAGGTGTCTTTGTTACATTAAACATACGCATGTCTTTTGAAAACCAGTTAACCTATCAGTTTTCTTGAGCATCTTTTTAGTTTTACTGAGAAGTATTTTAAATTGAGTGTTTCTGAGTTCGATTGCTTACGTCTGACACAGTCTCAAGTTTCCACTGAATGGTAACAAAGACTGTAGAGTGTTGTTGGTACTGCAGTGAGAGGCATGCTTCCTTAGACCAGGTAAGAGAGATCAGTTTGTTTCTTAGTGCTGGGTGAGTTTTAGTGTTTATTTTATATTCTTTAAACAGTAACAGTGTTAAACTGAAAAACAACCAGAGCAGCCTGATTTCAAGACGTCCTTGCTGTTTGCAGACAGAAAAAACTACAGGGCCCTGGGGTGGGGTGGGGGGGAGGGGTAGAGTTAGCCTAGTTTATTCCTACTTACATAAATTAATTAAAATGTGGAAATAATTCTGGAGCTCAGTTTCTTCATTCAGGAGCTAAAGAAGTGATTGAAAATAATAATTTTAAAGGTACTTCGTGGCTATTACTTGGGAAAGCAATCCAAGTGATAGTTTTTACTTTCATTTTTTTTCCAGTAGTCAGTAGAATAAGCTTTGCTCTTATTGAACATTTTTTCATTTATGATAATTTAAAATTGTCAATAGCAAAACATGCTTCCTCAGATTCTTTGGAAATCAGGCTGACACTTGAAAAATATTTCAGCTCTTATAGCTGTTTTACTGCTATTATTTTCTAGTACATTTTTCTTAAAAGTATTTGTGCTTTGAAAATGTCAGCTGTATTCTAATGAAGCTCGGGCATTGTTTGCTCATAAAGGGGCCGGTGCATTCCACTGCTTTATGGTTTATTATGAGGCACAGTGTGAGAGTGTGGGTGGCACCATTTGGTGTCTGCCTCTTGGGGTAGTGACTGCCATTATATTAGCCTTGGGTTGGCAGAGAAAATACAGCATGCAAGATGCTGTATGAATCTGGATACCGTGAAGAAAATCTTATCCCTGAACGGTTCTTAGTGAGGCAGGAATGTGTGACAACTTGATTGAGTTGATTGATCATTTCAAGTGTACCCCTGATGCCTGCATTTGACTTCCTTGTTTTTTGCTTTAGAGTAGTCATTCTTTGAAGAAGTGAATATTTCTGAGTAAACTGTAACATTTGAGATCGATAAGGTGATATTTTAAAAGCACTTAGTATTTTAAAAGTATGTGTAATACATTTACTTTAAGAGAGTTTTAAGGCACTTAGTGTGGGGGTAGGGAGGGGGAGTAGGAGAGGAGGTCAGGCTGAGGCTTTCTTTCAGTTAGGAAAGCCCTGAGGAAGAAAAAAGCAACAGATGTTTCTTCTGTTACAATTGAGGTTGTTTCATTCAAAACTCACAGTAGCAGGAATAAGGGGGAGGGGTCATAAATCTGACTTAATCAGTGAATAAATGAAATTCAGTCATTTATAATTAATTTAAAATTTATTCTTTTATACTCAGGATTGAAAATCGGTAGAGTAACAATGAGTAGCATTTTAAAAATAATTTGTAATCTGCAAAAATTGTGCACAATGAAAACGTGAGAAAGTGCATCTGAGTGATGAGAAAGTGGCTCATTACATCATATGTAATATTTTTTAAAAACCTAAACCATACAAAATATATAGGACATACATTGCAAAAGTTTGATTGCACACAAACTGAAAATGAAATGTGAAACATCATTTGCATATGTCGATAAATGATTTTTGTTTTAAATGAAAAGCCT
>PVJX010022077.1:0-31092 GCA_004027295.1 Dolichotis patagonum | reverse complement strand
CTGAGCATGGTTGACTGAGGCCCTGCAATCTCCTGGATCCAGTCCAGAGTCCCAGTAGCTCCCCAGAAACTCAAAAGCCAGAACATAGGTCTCCAACTTTCCCCAGGTCCCCCAGACTCACCTCAGGCAATCTCCACCCCTCTGCAGACTCTCAGATCTCTTAATTGAGATGCAGAAGCTGGGCATGGAGAACTGGTGGCAGCAGAGCCCCCGGGGCACAATCCCCTGTCCTAGGGATGTGGATATGAACTCAACAGCTGGCAGTGCTGGTTGTAAGCTGTCCCCAGGCCAGCCCAATTGAGCCCAGAGTCCTCGTGCAAGGTTTATGCCTCCTGGACTGAAACAAGACCTGTGAGCGTGGTTGACTGAGGCCCTGCAATCTGCTGGACCCAGTCCAGCATTCCAGTAGCTCCCCAGAAACTCAAAAGCCAGAACGTAGGTCTCTTGCCCTCATCTTTCTACAATTTGGACCCACAGTGTTTGATAACATATACTTGACTTATGCTGTTTATATATAGAATATAAAGCCCATATGGTAGGACTTGCTGTAAATTTTCTATTTATCCTCACGAAAGATAGTTGATGACCTTTAGCCAGTATTAGTCCCATGAGAATGTTCTTCTGCCAGAGCTAAACTGCCTTGTACCCCTCACTGATCTAGACTGAGATATGTTCTCCTTGCCTGACAATTACTGACTGTAGACAACTCTTTTTTTAAATTTTATTTAAAGAGAAAAAAAAACTAGCCAGACAAAACAGAAAAATGGTAGCAACAATACAGAATTCCAAAGGGAAAAAAATAAAAGAACCAAAAACAAACAAACACACAAACAAAAAAAAAACAAAACAACAACAAAAACCAAAACACTAAGAAATCGCCACTTACATACTCTCTTCATTGGAATAGTTATTCAGGTTACAAAATTAAAGCATACAAAGCATACAAAGTAGACATTCAAACAGTGAGACTATTAACAGTTCTGCTCAACAATCTAACAAAAACAGTAATATGGTCATCTATCTTACACACTTAAACATACATGCAGCTATATCCTTTAGAGCACTTTCTTTTCCTCTTTTTTACAGTAGCAATTAAACATTTTGGGTTTTAATACTCCTATAGTTCTTATTACTTTTTACACTAGAGACACAATGTGATATTTATAAATATGATTCTTACTTATTTCACTAGTGAAGATAGTCTCAAGTTGTCTCCATTTCCCTATGAAGGCCTCAAGATCATCTTTTTACAGCTGAGTAATAATCCATTGTATAAAAATATCACATCTTTTTCATCCACTCCGTGGTTGATGGACATCTTGGTTGTTTTCAAGATATACCTATTACAAATTGTGCTGCTGTGAACATAGGTGCACATATATCACTGTGATATGAACTTTTCAGGTTTTCTGGGAAAATACCGAGGAGGGGAATACCTGGGTTGAATGGAGCTTATAATCCTAGTCTTCTGAGAATTCTCCATATTGATTTCCATAGTGGTTGCACCAGTCTGCACTCCCAGCAACAGTGAAGCAGTGTTCCTTTTTCCCCATAGCCTCACCAACATTTGTTATCAGTTGATTTCTTGATGGCTGCTATTCTTTCTGGTGTGAGATGATAGCTCAGTGTTGTTTTAATTTGCATTTCTCGAATGACCAGTGATGGTGAACATTTCTTCATGTATTTATGTGCCATTTGTATATCTTCAACCGAGAACTGTGTGTTCATCTCAGCTGCCCATTTTTGGAGAGGGTCTTTGAATTTGGGGGGACTTGATGTTTTTCAATTCTTTATATGTTTTTGATATAAGTCATTTGTCTGAGGGGTTGCTGGTTAAAATTCTTTCCCATTCTGTGGGTTTTCTTTTCACTCTGATGGTGATTTCTTTTGAAGTGCAGAAACTTTTCAATAATATGAGATCCCAGTTGTTGATTCTCTGAAGTGTTTCCCATGCAGTTTGTGTTTTGTTCATAAAATCTCTGCCTACCCCTATGTCTCCAAGATTTCTACCTACCTTATCTTTTAGTAGATTTAGTGTTTCTGTTTTAGTGTTTAGGCCTTTGATCCATTTAGACTTTAGTTTTGTGCATGATGATAGGCATAGATAAAGTTTCAGTCTTCTGCATGTGGAGAGCCAATTTTTCCAACATCATTTATTAAAGAGGCTATCCTTCCTCCAGTGAACATATTTTGCCCCTTCTTCTAATATCAGGTGGCTGAGTGACTGTAGACAAGTCTTAACTTCAGCAAAGGCACTTGTTCAAAGTAATGTCACTAAGTATTTAGTCTATAACAATTAGATTTCTAGAAAATATGTTTCTTCATTAAATTTTTGTTTTTTTCAAATGCTTTGCACAAAGTATTGCCTTCTCTTTCCTAGGGTTGAACAACAGGCTTGTGGACAATAGCTATCTGACTTTCTCTCTTAATTCGCACATTCATTAACAGTTTGTGGCCCAACCTAAATTCCCCCAATTACCATGTCTTGATCACTTTCATCATCTCTGGACAAAATATCTAACACTTGCAACTTAAAAAAGATTTAGTTTGGCTTAGTATACAGTCTACAGTGGGCTGTATCCAAGATAAAAAATGGCATGGTGTAGGGGCAGCAGAAAGCTGCTCATATCATGGCAGCCAAGAAGCAGAGGGCAAAGGGTAGAGCTTGAGAGAGATGCCCTTCCAGGTCACACCTTGCATGACCTACCAATAACCCCACCTCTTAAAAGCTACTAAATTCACCAATGGGTGAAGCCACTGAACAATATAGCACATTCCCATGATCCATCATCTGCCAAAATTCCACCCTGTAAGTGCATGAGAATCTGGAAAAATCTAAACCATAGCATTTTATGCCTTGCCCTCAAAGGATTCATGTACATCTCTTTATGGAAAATGTATTTAGTCCATCACTAAAAATTGCCAAATTTATAAAAGTTCTAACATTGGTGGAAAGTTCAAATTGAGACTCCTCTGAGATCCCAGGCAAACTCTTACCTGTTAACACTATGAAAAAAGGAAAAAAAAAAACACTTTCAGTGTACAATGGCACTGGGTAAATATTCTTATTCCAAAAGGGAGAAATAGGGTGATAGAACTCAGTGGGACCAATGGCAACACCAAAACCCTACAGGACAAACATTAAACCCTGTAGGTCTGTGTCTTGCACCTCAGGCAACTTGTGATGAAATGTAAGTTCTAAAGAACTTGAACAGCCTCACTCCTATGGCATTTGCCACTTGCAACCTTCATGGTTTCTCTCTTGGCATGGCTTTGCTTACCACCTGTAGCTTTCCTTAGCAGATATTGTATATTCCTGGTTTCACCAACTTCCTGAGATCTCCTTTGAGCTTTTGGCTTTATTATTAGCACTTTATATACTGCCCTTTGAGGAGGACACTGTCTAGCTTCCCAGACTTTTGTTTCAACTCTGAATGAAGGTCTTTCTGACCCCATATCTCTTGCATTCTGCATACCTATGAAACCAGCACTATATATACACCAAGATCTGAATTTTGAGCAGTAGCCAGGCCCTCTTGGATCATGATTACAGGTGACTCAGATGCCCAAATGGCTGAGCACTGTGAAACAAATCCTGAAGAGTCAGTTCTTTAGGTGACCCATCTTAAGCAGAAGGCCAAACGGCTCCATTCTCAAATGAAAACTTTACAGTTTTGTATCACTATGTCAGAACTGGGTAGGGTCTTGTTGATATCTGAGATTCTATCATGACATCTTTCTTATTGTTCTGATGCAAAATACTTGGCTTTTTTTCATAATCTTTTTAATGCTTTCCTTTGCTCCAAATTTGCGGGTGTTTCCTTTTCAATTAAGTTGCAAATTTTTAAAATCATTTCTTTCTGTCATTTGATTCTCACTATAAATCTTACTAAAGCAGTAAGAATTACCCATGCTACAGCCTGAAAATTGGACTATCTTGAAATTTCCTATGTCAGATTTGTTCACCACTCAATGGCACGCAAATTCTTAGGACATTGGTAAAATGCACACAAATTTTCTCTCACACATAACACATATGGCCTTGAGACCAAGTGCCATTGGATTTCTTACTCCTAACTAAAGCCTGCTGAGCCTGGTCTTTATATGTATTTACATCAGACTTTAGTCTTCTGAAGTCTGACTAGTATTGCCTATCACACTCTACTTACAGCATTCTATACCATCTTTAGCTGATATCATCAAACTCCTCCTGCAAGCCAGTTCTAAAGACTTCTGAACCACATAGTCCCAACAAAGATCCCACTTCTGATACCAAAGTCTGTTTTAGTCACTTTCCTTTTCACTGTGACAAAATATTTAATAACCACAAATTAAAGGAGGAGAGACTTATTTCAACATAAAAGCTACAGTTTATAGTTGGCTGAAAGAGTGGTGGAAGTGTCTGGCAGAAAAAAGTTGTTCACATCATGGTGAGCAGGAGGCTAAGAGGGAAGAGAGAAGATAAAGTGGGAGTTATACTTGTCCAGATCATGGCCCCAGACACCCACTTCTAATCTGGCTCTAACTCCTAATAGCACACTCAAGTACTGAACCCATTATGAATATACTAATGAGTATATTGTCCTCATGATCCAATCATTTTCCAGAATGTGCTACCTCTGACTATGTTAGAGTTTTAAGGCATATTCTAGATCAAAACATTAACAGATCAGAAGTATCCATTCTGGCTACATCAGCAGGAAGAGTTGAACTTCATTTGGTGAAAATTTTCAGTTTATAATCTGAGCTGAAATGTTTGGCAATAGACATATGATGATGGTTCCTTCACAAAAGCAGCAATTCTGGAGAGATTTTTTATAAAATCATTTATGCCAATTATTGGGGCATCAAGTAATCACTAGAAAAAAAAGATCTAATAATCAATGTTATGAATTCACAAATACAAGCACCTTTACAAAACTGTGCAACTTTCAAGCCAGATTATTGAATGACAAAGGATGAATAACTCTGAAGTAAACACTATTTTGAATGTCATAATCCCTCCAATACGCAAGATGAGAAAATATCATGAGATATTTTGAGAGAATATATCTTGTAATACTTTTCATTTGACAGTTATGGTAAGACGAACATAATTATGATAACTTGTCTGTGGAAGATTGAGTCACTATTCCATAACTGCCATGTGGAGCTAGAGAGGATTTCCATGGAATTTGTGCTATTAGGTGATGCAAATAAGTGAGGCTATAACCCTAAATCTCATTCAAACCATGATATTTTAAAAATATTAATTATATAATCATAGGGAACACACTAGTTATGAGGTACAGTTCCCATTGCTTTCGGATCTAAGCTTTCTGTAGAAAAATCTAAACTTCTGATTGGTAATTTGTGCCAACTGAAAGAGATGGTTGTCAGACAAATTTGCTCATCTGCATAATCAAATTTTTTGAGGGATAAATTTGTTCCACACAGGTTTAAATGAGTAGGAATATTCCTCAAAGGCAAACTGGTATCGACTACATTCTTTCCATAATACCACTTGATTAAATATTGTAATTCTGGAGTATTTTGGGTATATTTTAACAACTCTTTATACTTAAAATATATTAACTAAAAGAAAAAATATATATGCAATTAAAAATGCACCCCAATATTTCTATTAGATAGAGAGATAGACAGATAGATTTAAAGAATAAATTCATCTTCAACTGATACTTCAAAAAATTCAATTTTCTTAGCCAAGTTATTTCTTTCAAAATCCTTAATGTACTTTAGAAGCTCTTATTATCATTAGGCTACTTGATTATAAGTGTAACCCATACAAGGTGAACAGAAGAGTTTAGAATTTACTAATCAATTTTTTCCACTACTTACACCAATGCACACTCAAATAAAAATGCACATTTTAAAAGAAAAAAGTAATGATGCAGTCAAAAAGCAAAACCAAATACATAGAAATGTATACAATAATGAAATTCTGTTGTCTCACTTGCATCATTTTTAAGGATACATTTGACTACAAACATCAGGAAGCTCAGTTGAAAAAAACTAAAGTAGTGGCATTCTTTTATCTTCATAAGAAGTCCTGGGTTGAGTGGTTCAGAAGCGTCTTAAAACCCTGGCAAAATCAGAAAGTCCATGTCTGATACCAGTTCTTATACTTGTAATACAAACCGGGGTACTTCACCTCCAAGCATCTCTCATGGAAAGGAATGATGTGACATAGAGAAAATCCTGAGACTGTCAATATTTTATGCAAACAGAACGGAAATCCATTCCAGGGAGTGACTGCCACACAGACGATTTCGTGAGACTAAAGATACTCTGTCTCCTAAATACATGCTCTCATACACATATATTTGAAATAAACTCTTCAGTATCCCCAATCCGTGTGGTTCTTTGAAAAACCATGACAAAATCTCCCCATCTATTAAGATAGCTCACTATGTCTACAAGAAAAAGAATAAACAAACTCTCAATGGGAAGTCTTTCTGCATGAAAAATAGTAATTCTAGGAAGCAGCAAAAGGTTCAAAGTGAGCTCAAACCAAAAATAGAGTACCTAGATTGTCAGGAAGGCAATGAATCAATAGTTTACTAAAGAGATAGTATGGTTTTACTGAGATTGCAGAGTTACTTGGAGGTAACAATAGTAACGGGGACAAAATAGCTAGAATTACCATTCCTTATTCATATCTCTATTGAACCATCAATTCACATGTCTACTCACATTTCTTCACCAGCTCAAGTCCAACAATTTACACCACTTTTAAAACAGTGACTATAGCTATATCTCCACTGGTAATTCAGCATTTATTTTTTTCTGGAGTTGCACAACAGTCAGACATTTGTTTACTGTGGACACTTCCAATAAGAAAAACAATGAGAATGTGTACATTATGATTGAATGCTCAGAAAACTACTCTATAAAATTATAAATGTATTTTTGACATTTGAAAACATATAAAGATGTGGATTTCCAGCACACTTTAAAATGAAATAGACTTATATTTGAAAAATGCAAACCAGGTTTCTAGGGAAAATGTAACCCAAAGTACAAATATCCAATAAAATCACAATATACTAAGAAAAATCAAGTGACCAATTGATTTTACTTTTAAACAGCTAGGAAAGGACCAGGAGTTGTTACTATTTTAGACAATGATAAATCAAAGATAATTGTATTTTTAAAATGGCTACTTTGAAAATTGCCTAGTTAAGAAAACACAACTTTCTAAAAAATCTTGTCTTTGTATCAGTTTTATTTTATTCAAAGCTCAAAACTCATTGCTTTGAATATTGGACTGTACTGGTGGAAATATGGCATGGAATAAAAAACATGGACTTTGAATTCAGGGAGGAGTGGATGTGAATGATTATTTTACCATAGACCTAGAGTCAGTGACTTAGGTATTCTGAGATATTTTAAAACTTGAAAATAAAAAAGAATAAAATAATAAAAAGAATAAAACAGCTTTTTATTGAAGTGTTATAAAGATTTAATTTGAAAACATGTATAAATCACTTGACACCTGGTAGACATCAGAAAAAAATCAGACCTTCATAAGAATAAGAGAAGGGAGATGGACTCTCACAACCCATGAAGAAACTAAAGTGCAAAAAAATGGCTCGAATATGAGGTCCTGGGGCTACTATTAGTGAAGATAAGATCAGTGAGCACGGTGCCCTCCTCGAGCCGCCTGAATTGCTGCCCGACCTGAACAAGCGATCCGCACCAAAGCGACTGGCTTGAGCCGCCAGACCACAGAGCTGAACAGCCCTGTGTGCAGCTCGCCCGGACTGGCCCTGCATGCGACCCACCCAGAGGCACCCTGAATTCCCACCGCAGCCACGCTGAAGTCAGAGGTCAGGGAGCCCTGCAGTTCTCAGGGATGGGCATCAACACGCAGTGAGTGATGGGAATAAGACCCTCCCATGGGAAAGGGGAAACTGACTGGACGACATGTTGGACTTGGGCAGGACAGCCCTAACTCCATAAGGAGGTGGATTCAGCTGGGGGCTACCTTCACCGAACGGATTGGTGGAATCTGCTTGGACTAGGCCGCACCCCTGGCAGGAACCCAGTGAGTCACTACAAATTACTTTCCTGAGATCGGTGCACACTGACACAGTGAAGGCCTACAGAGGTTGACTGGCCCGGAGGGGAGGAGCCAGCGCACACTGCCCCTGGGTGAATTCTAATCTCTGATAACCTATTGAAGAGGGCTAAAGCTCCTAGCCTGTGCCCTCTAGAGGAGCCTTAAACAACAAGAAAAGGGTCTGGGCATTACACTGTACACTTGTATGGAAGGAACCAAAAACATGACAAAAGGGAGAAATAAGAAAACACTCCCAGCCCCCAACCCTGAGAACATTGATCCAGGAGAGGTAAATACAAAGGAGATTGAGGGCAGCAAAAATGCAACATCAAACACAGTGTTAGCGGTCATAAAGAGATATCTTCAGGACATGGTAAGCGGGACCAAAACTGAAATATTAATTCAAATTAAACAAGAGATAACTAGATTAATAAAAGAAGGGCTGGGCACCTCTCAAGAAGACAAGACAGAAGAATGGAGGAACAAAAATGGAGAGAAAAATTTAATGAAGAATTCAGGAAAAACCTAGAATTCTTGAAGCAAATTCAAACAGATTATCAGGAAACTAAAGACTCCATAGAAAGCTGGTAAAACTGCTTGAAAGAAACCTAAGATAGACTATCAAAAATTGAACACAGGCTTGCAATGTGGGGTGATGAAAGGGAAGATCTCTTAAAAATAACAAGGGAGCAGGGAGTAAAGATACAAAGACAGGAAGATGACAAGAGGATCTATAACTTAAGAGTAAAGGATGTGAATGAAGAAGCAGGAATCAAATCAGAGGAATTACAAAGGCTATTCACAGAAATTATTAAGGAAAATTTCCCAAGCATAGAAAAAAGAAATGATATGCAGAGGTATGAAGCATATAGAACTCCAGCCACCTACAACCCAAACAGAGCTACACCCAGACACATAATAATCAAGATCCCAGAAATTCAATATAAGAAGAGAATATTAAAGGCCATCAGAGAAAATAAACAGATCACCTATAGAGGAAAACCCATCAAAATCACAGCAGACTTCTCGACATAGACCATCAGGTCAAGAAGAGCTTGGAGTGAAGTAATTCAAGTGCTGAATGAGAATATTCTCTAGCCTAGATTGATGTATCCTGCAAAACTTTCTCTAGAAATTAATGGAGAAACAAGATGCTTCCATGACAAAGAGGAACTAGGAGGATTTGTGACCACCAGTCCAACCCTACAAAAAATACTGAAGGACATTCTAAGGAGAGAGAACAAGAATATGAGCATTTCAGGAACAGTGGCAGAGAGGCCTCAGTGAACGAGGCAGACCGTGGAGTGGAAGAGAAAAATAGACTATCAATGGCAGAAAAATAGAATAGCAGAAATGAGGCAGAGAAGATTGGCTATAATCTCTAGTATAGAGGGCCTCGAAATACTAACAGAGAGTAGATCAGGAGATAGAGTCCATTGAGATGCTCTATATAGGGAGGCAGTGGGACCCAAAACAAGCAGTGCACCCCATGGGAGTGAAAGGGGAGGAATTGTCTAAAAAAGGGAGGCAGAGGATATTGTTAATGGGGTAATAAGATTTAAAATTTACATTATTCTCACCACTCTGCTTGGATGGATTACATGCTGTTCCAGTTTGTCTAGTTATGCTAGACTTGAGGACATGGTCAGCTATCCCAAAAATAAGAGGCCATATTATGGTAATCATCCCTAATTTTCCTATCAACTTAATCTGAAGCCCTTTAGGACTTATACTGTCTTATTATGGCTGATCTTACCTGAATCTGGCTTGTTAGATTGCTACTTTGTATTGACTGATTTTATTTAAATCTGTTATGATTGATAGCATCAAGTCTAAGTGTATAGGCAACTACACTGAAGATGATAAGATTCACTAATATACCCACTCTGGTTTGATTATTACTTGCTTTTGAAGTCTTATAATGTCTCCAATGCTTTGTTTTTATTAATGTTGTTAGACACTGCTGAGAAATCATGGTAACCATTGTAGATCACCTTGTATTGTGGTTTTATGTGACTTTGCTGCCTCATGCTTTTCTAGGAATTGTTTTGTTTTATCTTGCTTTGTTTGGTTTTTCCTGCTAATACATAAATGATAGATATACATGTAGAGACACATGCATGTGTAGAGATTATAAACAGTTTACGAGAACCAACTACATAACACATGTTGAAATGAACAACTACTTTGAAGAAAAAGAGACACTACAGTACCCAGTGCTGATTCCATAATGTCATGATGTGAAGTCAAGCAAAACTATCACTTTTTGTTCAAAGTGATCTTAGCTTGCTTTGCCTTGTTTAAGTTCAACACACATTAAGGTATGGGCAGCTGTTTTGAGGAGAATGAGAGACACTATGACAGCCATTCTCGGCTTCCCTATTGTCTGGTCTTGAAGACCTGAAATGCCCTCCTTGTCCTGCTCAGATCAATTCCATACTAGTTGTTTCATGTGAATTCCCTGTATGTGACAATCTGGACAACTATTTGGAAGAAAACAAGAGTCAATATGATAGAGAGTGAATATCTCCAATTGTCTAGTTTTGAAATTTTTGTCTCTTACATTGCTTTCTTGTGATCCACTTTGCTCTGTTTTGTTGTGTTTAATTTTACCCTTTTGATATAATTGCATGCATATTTGAGTGGGTAAGATGGATGACCATATTGCTGTTTTTGTCAGATTGTGGAGCATTACTGTTAACAGTCTCACTGTTTGAATGTCTACTTTACATGTTTTAACTTTGTAATTTGAACAACTATTTCCAAGAAGTCAATATGTAATTTGTCAAGTAATAATTTCTTAGGTTTTTTTGTTGTTGTTCTTTTCCTTTTTTCCTTGGAATACTTTATTGTTGCTACCCTTTATTCTGTTTTGTTTTGTTTTTTTTTTCTCTTTAAATAAAATTATTTTAAAAAAAGAATAAGAGAAGATAGGGTAGATTTTTCAAAGATAGAGGTTCACAATGAAATTGCAAATAAATGTCTGCAGGAGTAGGACCCGTTACACACAGAAAAGGTACTTTGCTTACTGTCTTCAATACTGTTCTAATTTTTCAGATATGAGTTAAATTGAATTTCTATTCAGAAACTTCCAATAGTAGGTCTACACGTTCCATTCCATCAAGGTTGGGCCTAATCCTGTGGCTTGTGCCAGCCAAACAAACACTAGGAAACAGAGACTGGAAATAGTAGAGCAGTTGACTTGCTTTCCCCAGCTCTGCACTTGACTTTAAAAAAAAACACAGACTCATTGTTGATCCTCAGAAAGAGCTATTCAGAGCTCAGCCATTCATGTCTCTAAAATACAGTCACGGGTGAGCCTTGCTGAATGTAAGCTACAGCCTCCAAACCACATTAATGCAGGAATACTTGATAGTTACTTTAAGCCAGAGTGATGAAACAATATTTGAAGTAGCGTTTCTCCAGCAATAATTACCTTATATTCCTCATTTTTGCTATCAACCTTGCAGAAGTGTCATGGGAATATAAATTTATTCATGCAGTGGTATTTAAAACATGTTTCTTGATCATCTTCCATACACTGTGCTACACATGGAGTTAGTGGGGGTTTTAGAATCATAATTCTAATTATAGACATACATTTAGGATTAAAGAAACAAGTTAGAAAATAGATCCTTTGAGTAGTCCCTAGAAGAAAATATTGCTGAGGATTTCAAATACCAATTAAAAGACAAGGATACAAATACAAAAAGCATAATATATTCCTTTCTTTTCCATTTCCAGAATGTAGTATAATAGTAAATTATATGTGATATAAATTTATTTCAGTTAGGCTCTTTTTGAACCAAATGTCAGTAAATGTGTTTCCATTCTCAAGTTCATTCCTCTCCCTTAAAAATCCCTCTTCCACTTTCATCTTGACTTTTTTTTTCTAAATTTCACATATATGAGATAAAACATCCAATATTTGTCTTTCTCAGTCTTACTTATTTTGCTTAACATGATGATCTTCCATCTATTTTTCTATACCCAAAAGTGCTACAGCTGGATCATATGGTTGTTCTATTTTTAGTTGTTTGAGGAACAGTGATTTCCTTGGTGACTTTACTAATTTCCTTTTCCATGGATAGTGATAGGGGTTCCTTTTTACTTATAGTCTCATCAGCAGTTGCAAATTTTTCTTTTTCTTTTGGTTTCTGTTTTGGTTTGTTGTTTTTGAGACAAGGTCTTGCTGTGAAGTCCAGGCTGGCACTGATGTTATGGCTTGTGTTTAGATGTGCCCCAAATCCTCATGTGTTCATTAGTGCGGCTTTTTCAGAAGTGCCTGGATTTAGAATGTCTGACACTGACACTGATTCATGATATAATGCTAAATTCAAGGACACTGAGATTAAGGATGTGAGTATTAGCCACCCTAACTAGTCTGAATAAACTATAAGGGATAGAAAGAGTTGTGGTCATGACTTGTAGTTTTGGTGCCTTGTTGCTTCCTGTCATGGACTGATTTTTCTCCATGATGCTTGTCAGCCACACCAACCTACCTTTAAGCCAGCCAATTTTGGACTGAACCTTTACAAACTGTGCTAAATAAACCTTTCCTTCTTTAACTTTAGGTGTCAGGTAATTTGTCTCAGCAACAAGAGAAAAGTACCTAAGACATTTGAACTCACTATGTAGTGCAGGTTGGCCTTGAATTTATAATAATCCTCCTGCCTAGGCCTACCAAGTGCTGGTATTACAGGATGCACCACCACACCTGGTTTATTTTTTGTTGTCTTGATAACAGTCATTCTGACTGGAGTAAGATGAAATCACAATGTCATTTTGATTTGAATTTCCCTGATAGCTAAAAATATAGAAAAAATTTTTCATACATTTTTAACCATTTATTTTGAAAATTGTCTGTTCAGCTCCTTTGCCAGTGTATTGATTGGATTATGTTTTCCTTCAGTGTTAGGTTTCTCGAGTTCTTCACATATTCTAGATATCAATCCTCTGTCAGTTGAAAAACTAGCAGATTTTTCTTTCATCTTGCAGGATATCTCTTCACTCACCTGAGTGTTGCCTTTGTTGTGCAGAAGAGACTTAATTTCATGCAATTCCATCTGTCAGTTCTCTCAATTATTTCTTGAGCTATTGGAGTCCTAATTGGAAAGTTGTTACCTGTTTCTATTACTTGCAGAGTGTCCCGTATGATTTCTTCTAATAGACTCAAAGCTTGTATTTTTATACCTAGGCCTTTAGCACATCTTCTACATATGGCTATCCAGAGTTCCAAAAACAGTTTGTTAAAGAATCTGCCTTTTCTCTAATATACGTTTTGGCTTGTCAAGAATCAGATGGCTTGGGTTTATTCCTAGGTCCATGTGTCCATTTGTATGCCAACATCAAGCTGTTTTCATGACAAAGGCCTAGAATATGTTTTGAAATAGAATATTGTAATACCGCCAACACTGTTCTTTTTGCTCAGAATTATTTTGGTTGTTTCGTATCCTTTGTGTTTCCATGTTATTTTAAGACTTTTTTTTTACTATATCCTCTTCCTACTTCCCAGTATCTATCCTCCATTTTTCAGCTTGTTTATCTTTTGGGTTTCTCACACGAAAGAGACAATGTGATATTTAAACTTGTGTGTTTGATTTATCTCACTTAATATTATGGTATTGTGCTGTGCTGATTTCCATGGTGGCTGTGCAATTTTTGCTTCTATCAACAATGGTAAAGTTTATTTTTCCCCACAGCACTGCCAGCATTTGTCATTGGTTGATTTGCAGATAGCTATTATTTCTGGACTGAGATGGAAGCTCAGTGTTTTATTTTATATTTCTCGAATGACTGAAGATGCTGAACTTTTTTTACATAGTATTTATTTGCTGTTTGTACTTCTTCATTTAAGAAGTGTCTGTTCATTTCAAATGGTCATTTTTGAACTGGGTTTTTTAAATGTGAGGGTCTTAGTTTTTAACTTCTTTATATATTCTAGATGTTAGTCCTTTGTCTGAAGAGTAGCTGGTAAAAATTTTTTCCCACTTGGTGGGTTGTGTCTTCATTATGTTGGTGGTTTCTTTTCCTGTACAAAAGCTTTTTAATTTGGTGTGGTCTCAGTTGTTGATTCTTTGTATAATTTCCTGTGCCATCAATGTTTTGTTCATAAAGTCTTTGCCTACACCTGTGGTGGTGAACTTACAGCACACGTGCCACAGCCAGCTGTTTGTAATCACTGAAAGCTCTAAAGGTTTATTATCACCAGCCTACACCTACATCTTTGCAAGTTTTACCTATTCTATCTTCCAGAATATTTAAAGTGTTTCTGTTTATATATTTAGAACTTTGATCCATTTCAATTTTACTTCAGTGCATGAGAGATAAGCGTCTAGATTCAGTCTTTAGTATGTGGAAAGTCAGTTTTCCCAACACCTTTTATTAAAGAGGCTTTCTTCCAGTGAACTGGTTTATTTGCTTTTGTTTTTGTTTTTGTTTTGCTATTCTAAGTCCCTTCTGCTTCTGTGTGAATTTTAGGATTTATTTCTCTACCTCTGTGCTATTTTGATTAGGATTGCATTAAATCTATACAACGATTTTGCAAGTATAGCCATTTTCATTATATTGCTTCTGCCTACCTCCAAGGCATATCTTTCCATTTTCTGATATCCTCTTTGATTTCTTTTTTCTAAGCACTGTAGTTTTCAGTATATAGGTTTTTCACTTCCTTCATTATATTGATTCCTTAGGATTTTATTTGTCTGGGCCAGGAATACAGCTCAGCAGCAAAGCACCAGCCTAGCAAGCACAGGTCATGAGTTCAATCCTTGGTACAAAAAAAAAATTCTTTTTCTTGATGCTATTGTGAAAAGTGTTTTCTCTCTGATTCCTCTCTAAGTGAGTATGTTATTCATGTACTAGAATGCTATTGATTTTTGAGTGTTGATTTTATATTCTACTATACTACTGAGCTTCATTGCTAATTCAAAGAGTTGTGTAGTGTTTGGGGGGTCTTCTGAGCAGGAGTGGTGATAGTAGGCATCCTTGTTGTCTTCCTAATTTTAAACTGAAAAATTTTTGATTTTGACTATTAATTGTTAGCATTGGTTGTTCATAGATGGCACTTATCAAATTGAGATAAAGACTTTCTATTTCAATTTTCTTTAGAATTTTTATCATCACTGTGTGTTGGACTTTGTTGAATGCTTTTTCTGTGTCTATTGAGATGATCGTGTGGCTTTTGATCTTGCTTCTGTTAATTTGGTGTATTGGATTTATTGATTCACATATGTTGAACCATTCTTACATCCCTGAGATGAATCCTACTAGGCAATGGTGTAATATCTTTTTGGTGGTTTATTTCTTTCTGTTTGCCAGCAGCTTATTGAGGACTTTTATGTCCATATTCACTAAGGAAACTGGTCTGTACTTTTCTTTTTTGGTTGGATCCTTCTCTGGTTTTGTATCAGGGTAATGCTTTCTTCCATCAATAACTTTGGGAATATTGCTTCCCTTTCAATTTCATTAAATGGTTTGAAGAGTAGAGGCATTAGATCTTCTTTATAGTTCTTGTAGATTTCAGCAGTGAAATCTTCTGGACCTTGGTTTTGCTTTGTTTAGTTTTTTTCACTTCTTTGATTTCATTGATATTGGATTATTTAGAATTTTTCTATCTCCTCAGTTCAGTTTTGGTAGTGCATATGTGTCTAGGAATCTGTTTTTAAAAGCAAAACTCACAACCCAGATCTATTTACAATAGAAGTGCCCAAATGAGACAAAAATATTTAATGTAATTCAAAAGTACATATAAAGTAAAACCAAAATAAAGCTGATTGGCAATATTTTTTAGCTTAAATTTTTAGATGACATAAATTGTAGTTATTTACACGCTATAGCATAGCAATTGCTGCATATACACAATTTGTAATGATCAAACTAGGGTGATTAATATTTACATCTCCTCAAATATTCTGACTGTCATGTTTTGGGAAACACTAAATTCTTCTGTTCTAGTTATTTTGAAGTGTATAATTAATTGTTATGGACTATAGTCACTCTATTGCGCCAATGAACATTAGAGCTACTTCCCTTCTTCTTAATGTATTTGGCACTTACTATCCACCTTCTCACCATTCTCCTTCCTCCTAACATTCACTGCCCCGTAGAAACTTCTTTTCTGCTTCCTACATGTAGACAGTAAACATGTTTAACATTCACAAATGGATAAGAATATGTGAGTTTTCTCTTTTGTGCCTGACTTATTTCTGTGTTTCTGCAAAGGACAAAATTTCATCCTTTTTGTTGTTCCCACATATCTCCACTATTTTTATCCTTTCACCTGTCAGCAGACATCACATTATTTCATATGCGGGGTTCTGTGTCTTGTTGTAATACACACGGACATTCAGGTGTCTCTTTAATGTATAGTGTTTCCTTTAGGTATGTAGACAAAATAATCATGGTACACCAAAGCAACAAAACTTTGATGCATATGTTATATAATTAATGTTTACTCTTATTTGGCTGATCCTTTTATCTTTATATAGTGACCTTTGTCTTTTTTTTGTAGTTCTTTTCAATCAGTCAATATTAATATAAACCAGAATAAAAATTAAAGTAACTTTCTTGTTGTGGATAAAAAAAATCCATTTATTTTCAAAAAAAAATTATCTTACAGATATACAAATCTTGGATAGTTATGAATTCAACAGTAGAGACTCAAAATATATCAAGACAAAATGGACAAACTGAAAAGTCAGATTAGGGTTTCAAAAACATTTTTCCTCCCAAAATATGTAGATAATGCATCCAAGAAACAAAGATAGAGAAAATTTGGACAATGATAAAAACCACTAAACCTAAAAATTAAAGATCACATCGTTTTGGAAGTATACAGGGAATGTTTTAAAAAACAACCATGTTATGAGCCACAAAGGAAACATTAATAAATGTAAAATAAGTAATTTCCTTGATAACAGAATCTGGAGGATATTTTTCAAGCCAGTTATCAGTCTATGTTGGTTAGATGTCTTTGAGATTTTTAATCCATTTATTTAAAGTCATTTAAAGTTAGTTTTCTTACTAACTTTACTTACTTGAGTCTTTTAAATTCTTCATAATTTTGAATAATAATCCTTTATGAGATATGTCTTTAAGGATAATTTCATTTAGCCTGTGAGTTGTCGATTCATTGTCTTCACTGTATCTTTCATAGGCAGAAATTTTTAATTGTAGTGAAGCTCATCTTGTCAATTATTTTTTAATTATATGACTTTAGTTTTGTATCTAAAAAGGTATTGTCATACCTAGGGTCACCTAGATATTCAATACTGGTGTAAATGTAAAATTGTATTCACATCTTGGAAAATAGTTTGTGAATTTCTTATAAAACTAAAATATATTTGTGTTATATGATCCAGCAATCACATTCCTTGGTATGTACTTAACTGAAACTTGTGTTCCTATGAAAACCTAGGTGCAGATGCTGTATCAGCTGTAGTCGTAGCTGCCCAGATTTGAAAACAACCAGTAGGCCCATCAACCACAATTGCTAAAAACTGAAAGCAGTATGTCCAACCAACATTTCAACCAAAAATTGAATTCAGTCATTCAATATGTGAAAAATAATTTCATATAAAGTCTACCCTCAAAAAGAAATATTATTCAGTGCTGAAAGGAATAAGTTAGCAAGCCATAAAATAAGAAGAAAGGATATGCACTATGCCAGGTGAAGAAATTCAGATTAGAAAGGAAATATAGGATATATTTCCAGCTACATGAAATCCTGGAAAAGGTAATGCTGTGGAAACTTAAAAGACAAGTAGTTGCCCAGGGCTAGGGTAAATCAGGTATTAATAGCTGGAACAGAGTATTTTTAGGGTAGTGAAAATATATAGTATAATACTGTAGTGTTTGGTAAATGTCATCATGCATTTAAGCAAATACGGAGAATATACAACACGTAGAATGTACCTCAATGTAAGTATGTTCTTTGGATGATAAAGATGTGTCAGTGTAGGTTCATGCATTGTAGAAAGCTGCCACTCTGATCGGGATGTTGATAATGGAGGAGGTTACGCACGCATAGGGACAAGATGTATATGAGATATTCACTAAGTTTTGCTGTGAATCTAAAACCATTCTGGAAAAAAAAAAGAATCCAACCTTGGACCTTCTGAAGGCACAGATCATAAAGGCAAAGCAGGCATGTCTGCAAGAAGTTGAGATCACTGAGCCAACTCCCCTGTTTGAGGGGAGGGAGGGCTATATTGCTGGGATGCATAACTGATTTTGTGTGGCCCAAAAGGCAACAGTGCATAAGGTGGTTGTGAGGATGTGCTGGAGGGGGTACATAAAACAGAAGCAGCAAAGAAATCAGATACTAGAAGACACACTGAAACCCACCAACTCGTAATTCAGTATCAAGGAGGTTTAAAAGAGAAACTGGACCACCCCTGGTCTGTGACACCCCTGACACCCCAGGTCCAGCATGTACGCCATGTTGGGAGAGAATCTAACACCTCAAGGGTGGGAACCTGCACCACAGCAGAGGTCTGGCCACTGAAATAGGCTCCTAACCTTCCTGCTCTCACCGTCAGGAAAAGAAACACAGTGAATGAGCTAAACACAGACCCAAGCATGGAGAAACTGAAAGCATTATCACAGAGAGCATGGCTGGATTCCTGGGAAAGTTGAAAATCAGCACATGATCCTGATTAGGGACCCAGAGTCAAGCACAGGAAAGGCTGCAGCTTTAGAGGTTTGAAACAGACAGCAACTGGGAAAGCAAAACCCTGGGGAGACTGGTAATCAGGCCAGCCCAGGAAGAGGCGCTAGCTCTTTCTTCTCCCAAACACTAGGAGTCTAACCATGGCATATCCTGCTCACTGTCCACTCCCCTTAGTCAGGTGCACACCTGGGAGCTCTCTGCAGCAACAGCTGGGGACTGCTAAATGCAACCTTGAGTAAACAATGTGTTATGGATTAAAAACTGGTGGTCAATTTAATGCCAGTTGGATTACATCAGCACAATGCTGAGCATAGATGTTTCACCTGAGGGAAGTTTCCAGCATAAATAGAGACATGGAGAAGGAGAAGCTATGCATTGAGGCATTGAGGCATTGTAGGTTCTCCTACGTGTTGCTGTTTGAGCCGCTTGTTCTCCTGGAGAAGCTCTGGTCCTTACATGGAGCATTGCTTCCTGGCTCCGGAGGGGAAGATGTGTGCCGCTTGGTTTCCAGGATGAACTCGTCACACTGGCTTCCTGGAATGTACTCAACTATGCTTATCATCAGAGGACCTGGGGCCTCCTTGTCGCTGAGGATGGCTGTGGTGCTTTTCAGGACAGCCCTGGTGCTTGTTGTGAGTGTGACTTCTCGGCTCTAACATAGAACCCTCAACCTACCAGCACAGCTCCTTCACCCCACTGTCATAGACTTTCTAGCTTCCACCACTGACCTTTGGGCCTTCTCGCCACAGATCCATAAAAGAGACTCATGTGAGTCCTTCTTGTGGGCTCTAGGCTTCCAGCTGGACTCGTGGGAAGCATTGTCATGGGTTCTGGGTCTTTATCTGGACTCATACAGGACATTGCTGTGGGATTCAGGTCCTTGGCTGAATATTCTGTCTTTGGTGTTGTGGACAGATTTCCTGCACTTTCTTCTGTTAACTCTGGGTGACCATCATAAAAATAATATAAATTCCATGTCCTAATTCTAAGTGTTCTGTGCACACCCCCTAACAACACAATGCTTCAAAATGAATGTAGATTTTTATAGAAAAATAGAGTTATACTCCCTGCCTCTATTTCAATTATGTTGAACAAATATTTTTAGTAGCTCATGATGTGTAAAGCATCCAAATAGGTAACTGGGGCATACAAATGAATCAGGTACGGGCCTACTGTCAAGGCATTTTTAGACTACTTGAGAGACACACAGAAAATGTTCTCACTAAACAGAACATGAGTGTGCAGCCATGCCCAGTGTACTGTGAATGAACACATAGTCCAGCAGAGGCTTTACAAATGGCTGTCAAAAAAATATCTGCAGATTTCCTAGGGAAGCAAGGTGCTTTCATATATGCCCTAGTTTGCAAAATTTAAACAAATATACTAAAGAATTTAAATAGCTGAATTTTTCTGAAACATCTAAACAAGATTAAAAATATTTTACCAAAAACTCAGCTGTGTTGCTCAAGACAATTCAAAAAAAGGAAAACAATAAAGCAAGTCAGTTACCATGAACGGGTGTAAGAACTGAATGGGGCTAGCTCTTGTAAGGCTCTTCCTGAAACTGAGTAGAGACATTTGAAACATCCCTTTAGGGTAAGCACTAGCATAAGAAAGCACAATATTTTTTATTCCAACCTAAAACACTGGTATTCTAACTTTTCTACTAGAAAGAAGAGTTTTACAGATTAATGTTATGATGTCTGCGTGCACCTCGTCCCTCAGTATAAACACAGTATTAGGTACCCGGATAGGACAAACAGAAATTGACCAAGAAGGCATAAGGTTGAGTGTTAAAAGGCAAAGAAAGTGACTAAGGCATTTGAATGTTTATTTAACCGTTTGTGGACAACATATAATTTTAACAGCGCTTAGTCACTTTGTTGCCATGACTCCTGGGGCATTTTTAATACTGAAAAAGTGTGTGGCACATTGAAAACAACACCACCTAACCCAAAATGCTTTTAGAGGTCAGCTCTTGCTCAGCTGGCCCATCTGGCATGATTGGTGTTTTAACAGCTGCTGCCCTACGAAGGGTTTCTCCATTTCCCTTTTCTGCTAGTGCCGCTGGATTTCTGTGGTTTTTTTCCTTTCAGCTTTTCTTCTTTGAAGAAGAGTGTTTGTGCAACTCTGGTTTCCAGTTAATTGTATGTACTTGAAGTATTTTCTACTTTGTATGTGTTAGGCTGGCTTGAGAGAGATCATGCTTCTTTGGGGGACTTGTTACAAAACTTTCAAAACATGTTATCACACTTTGAAATATGTATAAGCATGTGCGCATGCACACGTGTTTTGGAATTTGAGTGCTGCAAGTAATAACTCCCTCAGAGTGTGTTTTGTTTCTTTTCCAGAACACAAAGGGCTTTTGGAGTTTGGTTAATTTCCATGTCAAGAGCTCTGAGGAGTCAACAGGCAGCATGTCCTCTGGGAAGCCACATGAATGCTCTCCGGGGATGCTCCGTAAAACACAAACAACAACAACAACAAATATGTATTTTTATATACCAGCACCCTGCAAAACCAGACTGAGAAACTACCTCTTGTTTCTTGAAATTTACATTGTCTTGGGAGTGCTGTTTCTATGCCTTCGCATTATTTTGCAGTTATTGAACCCTAGGCCTGATTTTGCTTGGCTTCCCTTGGATTTCAAGAATGGTTTTCACTGTTATTTTAAATACAAGTCAGCTCTGCCATTGGCTAGGGGAAAAGAGAAAAGTATCCATTTTTCTGGCAATGTAACGTTAGTTCAATTTCTAGTTACTATAAAGAAGGGGAAACTGAAGGTAAAAAGGTATATTTAAGTATCTCTACACTGTGAACTTAGTGTCAGAAGTTTCTCTACCTTAGCAAATGCATCTCAGTTGTCTAAATGAGCTCTAAATTATTCTTTCTTTTTGGGGAACTTCCAGTCAAAAACCACCTAAATGGTGTTTTGGAGTCAGAATCACACAACAGTTGTATATGTATCCTAAGGAAACACTGAATTATTGTCTCCCCCTCCTCTTCCTCTTTCTTCTCAGCTAAATTAATACCTTCTGATCCAGCTCAGTTTAAAGCAAAGGAAAGAGTTTTATTAATTTGAACTTTGTACTTACAGGCTCTGGTGTCACAAATAAATTAATTTAAAATAATAAATTTTAGCAGTGAGCCCACTTAGAAAAGAATTCCTGAAATGGAATTTAATTTAAATAGTTAAATAGCATAATGGGTATAAGATTGTTATGTTAAAGACTGTGTCAAAACAGAGGATTCATAATTACTCCACTTCAGAGTCAGAATTTCTAGGCATGGGTAGAGAAAAAAATGAGGAAAAGGAAGAATTACAGGATTATAAAATGACAAGTATAGTAACACATAAGGAAAAAAACTGTATTGATTTTTCAGAGGGTTTGCAGTAGGAGTTAAGGGGGGTGATGTTCATTCAGTATGTTAGACACAGCCATAAGTGGCATGCATTTGCAGACACCCAGGATGCAAGAGAATATATAATAGTCTCAGTTGAGCTTTGGAGGTAAAAAGCCAAATGTTCAAACTCAGACTCAGTCACTTGTCAGCTACAGAGTGGGGCCCAGTCACAACACTTTGTGGGGCCTCTGTTTCCTCATGTGAAACAGATGATGTGTGATTTTTTTCACTGAAACTTTGTCATGAAGATTAAATAGGAGATGTGGCAAGTGCACTAGCACAGTGCCTTGCACACAGTGGGTAGCGCAGGCATATTTACTTACCTTCTGTTTCCTCTGCCCCACTTCTCATCATAACCACTTGTACCAAAATGCTAGAGTCTGGAAATTTGACCATGTGAATTAATAAATTCTATAAACCATGGGCAGCTTTCTGTAGTGAGTGCTAGCACCTAATAGGGTCATCCAGTTAACAGTTTCATTGCCTATTTTACCTCTGTGAATCTATCCTGTACTAAGCATTACATAAATGAGCTACAGTCCCTCTAGTCAGGGTTATTGATTACTCATGGTTTCTAGAAAGTGGAAGAATTGTAAGAGCTCAGAACTAAAGTACATCCAACTCAGTAGAAGACCAACTGTGACATCTAAAGGCCGACAGCCAGCTGAAACACAGCATCAGTTCAAAAACACGCAAAAAATTGTGCAAAAGGCAAATGTCTTTGCTGTGTACTAAAATAAAGACCAAATTGTATTTTTCTGCTATTTTTATCACACTTTCTTATTCAGTACAGATCTCTTTTGCAATAAAAGCATTAAATCTTTCTGAAAAGCAAATATCCCTTCTCATTAATCACCACTTTCCCCTTGCTTTTTTCTCAATTTCACTATTGAGAAGTCTGCAGCACTGCAAACCTTCAACTAGTGTGCTACCTTGATTAAGGCACAAAACGTTAAAAGCAAATTACTGTGAAAGTATGAAACAATTTGCACTTAATGTTTCAGTCATATCTGTAAAAAATATGACTTAAATATAGTTTTATTAATAATACATATTTTAATTAAACGGCTAGAGGTGCATCTAGCAGGAAAAATTGAATCTTCTCCAGATTTCACATACTGGTATGATTCATGGGCAGTAAATATGCAAAGCTTTATGCCCATAAGGCAATCAACTCCAAAGCTGATGTGCATGTTTTTATCTAAAAGAATGAAATCTAGGAATAATAATAATCATAACAGACTGCCAGAGCAGTCTAATAAATTGGCTCCAGTCAACAGTGGTCTGTTCCATATAACAGAATCAGCCTTTCAGCAGCAATTACAACCACTCCAACATTTACTATTACTTCCATTATTCTCACTACACAAGCAAGTTCTGTGTGTGTACATATATGTGTTGAAAAACTTCACAAACATTAATAGTAAGATACTGGGATATGAGTGACCATTTGTGCAGAGCACGAAATCATTCATGTTGCAGGATGCTTAGATGTCACTTAACCCCCCCAAACCTCACTTTAACTCCTGAAATTTACCTTATGTCAGTTTCCTAGTATTGCCATAACAAAATACCGAAGATTGGGTGGCTCAAACAACAGAGATTTATTTTCTCTGGGGATCACGTGTCAAGAGAGTTGATTTTTCCTCAGGTCTGTCCCTTTGCTTTATAGAGGGCTACCTTCTCCAGTGTCTTCACCTTGTCTTCCTTCTGCATAGTCTGTGCCCCAGTTTCCTCTTCTCAGAAGAACACCAATCCTATTGGATTAGAGCCTCATCCTAGTAATCCTGCTTTGGTTTAAATATCTATTTAAGGACACTATGCCAAGCACATTCTGAGACACTGTGAAGTAGGACTTCAGGGAATTTTAGAAGAACATCAACCTGCCCATAACAACTTTACGCCACTTGACATAGTGTCATTTCAAAAGAAAAACCTACTGCCTACATAAAAGAATGCACAATGAACTCAAGGCTAAAATTCTTATTTATTTTTTATCAATTTATCACAAAAATCATTTGTATTATGATGGTAATCATCACTTTAAAACACTTGAAAATTAAAATGTAGACTCTGGTTTAGCAAATGATGAGAGGACACCTGGCCTTAACACCAGACCTAATTATGACATAGAAACCACAAGTATTGTGAGTCACTGGAGCTATGCTGAGCAGTGACGCCATGCAGGAATAAAGCAAGCATGGTGTTGGCTTTCTAAGGTGACAAAGTCATCTGGAAAATACCTCTGGAGCTCCAGTGTTAGATACATACACATTGTCTTCTTGATAAATTATCTCTTTTGCCATTATAAGATCTCTTTTTATATTTACTATTGTAAATATCAGTGTCTTTAATCTGAAAATTTAAAAACCACTACACTCTTGATGTTCTTATCATTTTCATGGTTCCCATTGTTTCACTGGTCTTATTCAATCTAGTTGTGTGATTGAATTTAATGTATAGCTCTTATAAGGAGTACATAATAGGGACAGTCAATGCCTTCCTTTCAATTTTAGTTTTTCAGCCATTAACATTTAATGTAATTACTGGTAAGATCACATTTAAGACTAGCATTTATTTTATTTTATTATTTCATTTCACTTACACTTTCTGTATTTTGTTTGTGTTCCTCTTTCTTATCTTAATATTTTAGCATCTTATTTGAGTTGATCCATTAGCTTTTCAGCCATATCTTTTTTGCTTTACACTTAGGAGTTACTCTAAGGATTATAACATAGGTATCCAAACTTCAACAGTCTACATAGAGTTAATATTGTACTATTTCCTATAAAGTAGAAAAGTTGTGAAGTCAAATAGTCCCCTTATACCACCATCCCCTCACTGAAGTTAATCATTCAAATGTACTTTAAACATCTGAAAGGAAAAATAATTGTCCTTTATAATTATCTATTTACCATTCTTATTGATCTTCTCTTATTTCCCTTGGGCTAAAAAAAAAATCTTTAAGCATTTCTTATAGAGCAAGTATGCTTAACACAAATTTATTTAGTTTTCTTTATGCAAAACTGTTCCCTTTAAATTTTAAGACATCCTTGACAGGACTTAGAATTTAATGCCAAGAGTTCTTTTAACACTTTTTAAAATTTTTTTCAGGTTAATTTCTTTATTAGTACATATGTGTAACACATAATGTTTACATCCCTTGTGTGGAATTGGTACATGCACATAATGCATTTGAATTCCTTTTATCTCCTTTCTTTTTTTTCTTTTTTCTTTTCTTTTAAAGAGGATAAAATTAAACACAACAAAACAGAACACAAGAAAGCAATGTAAGAGACATAAATTTCAAAGCAAGAGATCTTCACTATCTATCATATTGACTCTTGTTTTCTTACAAATAGTTGTCCATATCTTCACATACAGAGAATTCACATGAAACAACATAGTATGGAACTGATCTGAACAGGACAAGGAAGGCATTTCAGGTCTTCAAGACCATACAATAGGGAAGCCTAGAATGGGTGTCATAGTGTCTCTCATTCTCTTCAAATTAGCTGTCCATACCTTCACGTATGTTTAACTTAAACAGAACAAAACAAGCTAAAATCACTCTGAGCAAAGAATAATAGTATTGCTGGATTTCACATCATGATATTACAGAATCAGCACCGGGTACTGTAGTGTCTCTTTTCCTTCAAAGTAGTTGTTCATTTCATCATGTGTTATATAATTGGTTCTCATAAACTGTTTATAAGTTCTATGCATGCCTGAGTCTTTACATGCATATCTATCCTTTCTGTATTAGAGGGAAAAACAAAACAAAGCAAGACAAAACAAAACAGATTCCTAAAAAAACATGAAATGAAAAAGTCATAAAACTGCAATACAAGGTGATCTACAATGGTTACTATGATGTCTGAGCAGTATATAACAATATTAATAAAAACAAAATATTGGAGACATTATAAGACTTCAAAATCAGGTAATAATCAAAGCAGAGTGGGTATCTTAGTGAATCTTGTCATCTTCAGTGTAGTTGCCTATACTCTTAAACTTCATACTATCAGTCATAACAGATTTGAATAAAATCAGTCAATACAAAACAGCAATCTAACAAAACAAATTCAAATAAGATCAGTCAGAATAAGACAGTGTAATTTATACAGGGCTTCAAATTAAGTTAATAGGAAATTAAGGATGATTACCATAATATATCCTGCTATTTTGGGGACAGCTGTCTGTGCCCTCAAATCTAATGCAAATAGACAAACTGGAACAGAATATAATCCATCTAAACAGAGTGATGAGAACAATGTAGATTTTAAATCCTGTTACACTACTATCAGTATCCTCTGCCTTCCTTTTTTTAGACAATTCTTCCCCTTTCACTCCCACAGGGTGCACTGCTCATTTTGGATCCCACTAACTCCCTCAGTTTTTAGATTGGGGGGAGCAACCTGCTATTTACCCTAACTGGTTCTGAACTTTCGACTCCTGGCCCTGATCTCAAGTTGTATTCCTTTACCTATAAAAGCCTCACAATTTTCCTTCCTTATAGCAGAGTAGTTCTCTACTGCACAAAATTATTATGTCTTTTCAACCTATCTGTAGGTGCTGGTCAAGTTGCCCCTATTTCTCTCTGGTTCCTTATTTCTTTTCTGGTTCTTTTCTCTGATTCCTTGTTTTCTCATATTTGACTTTCTGTCCATAAACCATTTTCCAGGTTAATTATGTTTCCAATACAGAGCATCTCGATGGACCCTATCTCCTGATCTATTCTGCCTGTGTTAGTATATCAAGGCCATCTATGTTAGAGATTACAGCCAACCTTCTCTGCCTCATTTCTGCTATGCTATTTTTCTGCTATTGGTTGTCTACTTTCCTCTTTTATTCCACTGTCTGCCCCATTCATTGAGGCCTCTCTGCCACTGTTCCTGAAATCCTGGGTTTTTTTTCTCTCTCTCTCTAGAATGTCCTTCAGTATTTTTTATAGGGTTGGATTGGTGGTCACAAATTCCCCCAGTTCCTCTATGTCATGGAAACATCTTGTTTCTGCATTAATATCTAGAGACAGTTTTTCAGGTACATCAATCTGGACTGGAGGTTATTTTCTTTCAGGGCTTGAATTACTTTACTCCAAGCTCTTCTTGATTTGATGGTTTGTGTCGAGAAGTCTGCCGTGATTTTGATGGGTTTTCCTTTATAGGTGACCTGTTTCTTTTCTCTGATGGCTTTTAATATTCTGCTCTTATATTGAATTTCTGGGATCTTGATTATTATGTGTTTGGGTATAGCTTTGTTTTGGTTGTAGGTGGTTGGAGTTCTGTATGCCTCCTACATCTGAATATCATTTCCTTTTCCTATGCTTGGGAAGTTTTCCTTAATAATTTCTGTGAATAGCCTTTGTAATTCCTTTGTTTTGACTCCCGCTTCTTCATTCACATTTTTTATTCTTAGGTCATAGATTTTCCTGTCATCTTCTAGCATTTGTATTGTTACTGCTTGTTTCCTTGTCATTTTTAAGAGATCTTTCCTTTCATGATCACACATTGCAAGCCTGTCTTCAAGTTTTGATAGTTTATCCTTAGTTTCTTTCTAGCAGTTTTGCCAGCTTTCAGTGGAGTTTTTAGTTTCCTGGTAATCTCTTTGAATCTGCTTCATGTACTCTAGGTTTTCTTCATATTCTTCATCGAATGTTTCTTGCCTTCTTTTGTGTTCCTGCATTCGTCCATCTGTGTCTTCTTGAGAGATGCTTAGCATTTCTTTTATTAACCTACTTATATATTGCTTAACTTGAATTAATATTTCAGTTTTGAGCCCATCTATGAGGTCCTGAAGATACCTCTTTATGTCCGCTGATGCTGTGTTTGATGTTGCATGTTTGCTGCCCTTAATCTCTTTTGTATTTACCTCTCCTGGATCAATAATCTCAGGGGAGCTGGGGGCTTTTTCTCATTTATTTCTCTTGTTGTGTTTTTGGTTTCTTCAATACAGGTGTATGGTGGAGTTTCCAGCCCATTTCCTTGTTGGTTATAGTTCCTCTGAAGTGCACTGGCTAGGGGTTTCTGCCCTCTCTAGCCTGCTATTAGTCATTGAGGTGCTAGCAGGGGCAGTATATGCTGACCCCTCCCCTCTGGGCCAGCCAACCTTCGGGGACCTTCACTGCATTAGTGTGTGCTGCGCATAAGGAATTGGTTTGGGACAACTTATTGGGTCCCAGTCAGGGGTGTGACCCAGGCCAAGTAGATCCCACCAATCTGCTCTGGGAGGGGAGCAACCAACTGAAGTCACTGCCATTCCCAGTTCAGGCCCTTCTGCCCAACTCCAACATGTCATCCAGTTGGTCACCCCTTTCCCGTGGGAGGGTCTTATTCCCAGCACTCACTGCGGGTTAATTCCAGTCCCTCTCTTGCACTGTTCACCATTGGGCTCCCTGACCTCCGACTTCAGCATGGCTGTGGCATGATTTCACGGCAGCTCTGGGCAAGTCACAAGCAGGGCTGCTCAGGCCAGTTGCATCGGGGCAGGTTCAGGCACTCAGGTCAGACTTGGCGGCATGAATTCAGGGGGCTCAGTGAGAGTACTGTGACTGCTAATCTGATTAACTTCTCTAATGGTAGCCCCAGAACTTCGTATTTGAGCAGCTCTTTTCCCTTCAGTTTCTTCATGGGTCAAGAGAATCCATCTCCCTCTGTCTGGATCTCTCCAGCATGTTTTATTGCAGCATCTGCTCTGTCTCTCTCAGAGAGGCTCTGTATCCTGCTGCTTACCAGTCTGCCATCTTTAGCTCCCTCCTCATCTCCTTTCTTTTCTCTCCCTTCCCTCTCCATCTATCTCTTGATTCCCTTCCTTTTTTGTGTGCATGTTTGGAAGACACAATGTTTACAGTACTTTCTGTAGAGTTGGTAAAGACACTGTCCCATTGTCCCCTGGCTTCCATAAATTCAGATGAGACATCCACCCATGGCAGTGTAAATCCTTGTCCACCCCAATGCAAGGTGTTCTTTCTTCTACCTGCTTTTAAGACTTCTGATTTGTCCTTGGTTTTCAGCAGTTCAATTATGATGTGTTTAAGTATTGTTTTCTTTGAGTTCATTTTGTTTAGTCTTGCTGAATTTGATTTTATTTATTTTTGCCTTTCAGTACATTGGATTTGGTTATAGTTTATTCAATTTTTTGTCTCAATACTTGTCCTCTCTTTTAGAACTCTACTCTTTATTTATTGGACTTGGTTACATAGTCCCATGGGTGCCTGAATTTCAACCTTTATATCTTTGGCAGATATTTTTATATCATGCCCCATTTTACATGGTAAGATGGGCTGCAGTGGATTTATGTTACCTTAAGGAAATGGAAATTCCCTGGCTTATCTGAAAGTTCCTTTTCAAACACAGGGAGGCAAATTTGAGGACTCTTTCAGTAGCTACTCTTTCCACCTGGTCATTCCAGAGCCCAAGAATTTATCTACAATTAAATAAGGATGTGGAGTAGGATGGCCCAGTACCCTGGTGTTCACCTAATGGTTGAGCCCATCTGCCCAGCTTTTAGAACAGGATGAGAAATAGCTGGTTCTAGTTGCTTACCTTAGTGGCCCAGATATGTGCATTTAAGTAACTTTTTGATATCATGAATTTAAATTTACTTTTCTAATACTCAAACTAATCTTGACCAAATGCACTCAGAAAAACATGCATAAATAAAGACCAAAAAATAAAGCATCTCAAGGAATAACACTTAGTCCCTTTGCCTCTTCAAGCAAGCCACATATGGCCTTTACTAAATTCATGAACTAGAAGTTAATTTCTATGAACTTGTTATTACTCCAAGAAAATAATTATAATAATGTGTAGAATTGCACAGAGTGTGCATTCACTTGTTAAGTAAATAATTATTGAGCACCCAAGTATGTCAGATACCATTCTAAACAACAAAATTTTCTAAGTAACAACAAACTGGTAGGTTCTGGCTCGTTGCAAACTTTTGTTTTTGTGTTTGCTTGCTTGCTTGCTAGCTCACTTGTTTGTTTTTTGAGATAAGGTCTTGCTATGTAGTTCAGGCTGACCTCTAACTCATGATGCTCCTCCTGCCTCAGCCTCTTGAGTACTGGGATTGCTGGCATGTGCCTCCACGCCCAGCTGAGGTAAACTTTTAGACAAGCAATAATTCTCTCCCTCTTTTTAACAGTTACATTGTTATTTTGCAATTTGCCTTTTGACTTATCACAATGTATTTTTCCAACTTGATTAATGCATTTTATATGAAGCTATAACGCAGTTAGGAGTATTCTCAGAGTACAGAAAGTAAGTGATTTCGCATAATAATGTTGGCTGAGAGCACAAGGGGCACATCACTGAAGGGTGCTACTGTGTGACAGCTACTCAAAATTAAACATGTAGTACACACCAAAAGTGGAAGTGGTGGAGCTAAGTTATCACCCTTCCTACCCAAACCCAAAGAGGAGCAGAATGCTCCCGACCTCCCCCTTAGTAGTCTCCCCTTTTCCCTCACCCCGGAGTGGAAGAGGAAAGCCGGGTATGCTGAGTCTCCAGGGCCACAGTCCACACAGTCCCCTTTCATGGTCCTTTAGAACGGACAGCAGTCACCTAAACACTTCGGACCACTCTCCCCACTCCCAGGACTAAGTTGGGTTTTCAAGATCTCCAAAAACTGTGTGTGTACCGTGTACACTGCTGAAAAGGAAGGACAGAGACTCACCTACTCACTCAGAATTAAACCAAAAGATTCAACACTGTGTAACTTGCTAGGAAGCTGCCAGGTGATTTGAATGCTGCAGGAAGTGTAGGGGCCCTCCCATTTCTCCATTCTTCCAAGGGTCCTTACTTTCTAGTAAGAACTTTGCTTTGTGTGAATTCTTGGTTTCAAGCCTTTTAAAAATAATTTCATCATCATTTAGAAAGCATGTTTCTGTGGGGATTTAAAAAAACAGAAAAACTAGAGACCCTGGAGCTTAAGTTTTACCCCTGGGTCACCA
>PVJX010022076.1:0-31074 GCA_004027295.1 Dolichotis patagonum | reverse complement strand
GGGGGTGAAGGGCGGGGCTATGGGCCCAAACAGACCCGGCCCAGATGCCGATCTCCAGGCAGTTCCTTGCGGATGAAGGACGGGTCTAGCAGTCCCAAAGAGTTGCGCCGAGATGCAGGTCTGTGCAGACTTTCGATCCAAACAGCCCAGGCCACTCTACGGGTCTGAGACTTTCAGGTCCCAAAGAGACAGGCCGAGATGCTGCTTTCTGGATTACAAGTTTTTCCTGGAGTGATAGATAATGATTGTTCTGGGGAGATAAAGGTCATGGCGTCCTCTCCCAAAAACATTAATACTATTAGAACAGGACAAAGATTTGCTCAACTGCTGCTCTTACCCTTAATTCCAACTGTTAATAAGGCTGCCTCTCAACAACGAGACAATAGGGGATTTGGATCCTCAGATATCTATTGGGTAACGGTTGTCTCAACACAAAAACCCCTTATGTCTTTGTGGCTGGAGGAAAAAGAATTCTCAGGTTTAATAGATAGAGGTGCAGATGTCACTATTATCAAAAAAGATGATTGGCCTGTGGCTTGGCCCCTAGACATTACCATGACTCATTTAAAGGGCATAGGTCAAAGCCAAAATCGAGAAAGAAGCTCAAGGCTTCTAACCTAAAAAGATAAAGAGGACAATCAAGGCATTATACAGCCCTATGTCATAGCCGGACTACCAATAAATCTCTGGGGCCAAGATCTGTTGTCTGAAATGGGGTTAATTATGGGTAGCCCTAATATGGTTGTCACTGCTCAAATGTTAAAAAGTGGATATTCACCTGGTCAAGGTCTGGGAAAAAATAATTCAGGGATTGTTAAACCCATTGAGCTCTATCAAAAGCTTGATAGAGCAGGATTAGGCCATTTTCCATAGGGGCCATTGATTCTCCTGTGACCCATGCAGAAAAAATTACATGGTTGTCACAAGAACCTGTATGGGTCGATCAGTGGCCTCTCTCTTCTAAAAAATTATTGGCTACACAACAGTTGGTGCAGGAGCAACTTAAAGCTGGCCAGATAGTCTCTAGTAATTCTCCTTAAAACACCCCTATCTTCATCATCAGGAAAAAGTCTGGGAAATGACAATTGTTACAAGACCTTAGAGCTGTAAATAAAACTATGGCTTTGATGGGAGCTTTACAACCAGGCCTCCCTTCACCCATTGCCATACCCCTGGGCCACTTCAAAATTGTCATAGATCTAAAAGATTGCTTTTTCACCATTCCTCTACACCCAGAAGATCAAAAACGTTTTGCTTTCAGTTTGCCCGCCATTAATTTTTTGGGAACCTATGAAAAGGTTTCAATGGCGTGTCCTGCCACAAGGCATGGCCAATAGTCCTACTTTGTGTCAATCCTTTGTTGCATCAGCAATACAGTCAACAAGAGATCATTAGCCTCAGATATATATCGTTCATTATATGGATGACATTTTAATAGCTGGAAAAGATGGTGGTGATGTCCTGAGATGTTATGATGAGCTACAGATTGCTTTACATGATAAAGGATTAGAGATTGCCCCGATAAAGTTCAGCTCACAGATCCACATACTTATTTAGGTTTTCAAATGAGGGGATCCTGGATCTCTTCACAAAAGATACGATTAAGATTGGGCAGATTCAAGACCTTAAATGACTTCCAAAAGCTCCTGGAAATATCAGTTGGCTTATCCTTACTTAAAACTTAGCAAAAGTAAATTAAAGCCCCTTTATGATATCTTACGAGGTGATTCTAATCCCACATCTCCCCGTGAGCTAACTTCTGGAGGGAGACAAGCCATACATGTTGTGGAACAGGCTATCCACTCTCAAACTGTAACCTTTATGGATTCTGACAAGCCTTTAAAATTTATTATATGCAAAACTACCCTTTCTCCAACTGCCGTCTTCTAGCAGACGGCACCCTTAATGAGTTAGTAGTTACTCCTAAAAAGGTCATAGAACCCTATTATCAAGCTATATCTAACCTTATAATCCTTGGCAGAAGTCAAGGTAAATGCTACTTTGGTAAAAAAAAAAAAAACCCAGATATTATTATATTGCCTTATACCCAAAAACAGATTGATTGGCTTATGCAGACAACCGATTTCTGGCCCATTGCCCTTGCCTCTTATATGGGATTCATAGATAATCATTACCCTTTGGATAGACTTATTAAATTTGCCAACAGACATGCATTTGTTTTCCCCCACAGTTTCAGCACATAAACCATTAAAAGATGCCTTGTTCATATTTACTGATGGCTCCTCAATGGGCATGGCTGCCTATGCTTTCCAAGATAAAACGATAGCACCAAACAAGCAGTACATCAGCCCAACTGACTGAACTTCATGCTATCGCTGCAGTTCTCTCTGCCTTCCCTACTAAACCCCTCAGTATATATACTAACAGCACATACATTGCTCAGTCTATACCTCTATTGGAAATGGCTGGCCAAATCAAGAGCGCCTCCAATACTGGAGAGTTATTTAAACAAATACAGATGCTCATTAATAAAAGACCTAACCCATTTTTTATAGGGTACTTTCATGCTCACTCTGGGCTACCAGGACCCCTGACTGAAGATAACCAAAAAGTTGACCTAGCCACTGGGACTCAGTCCCCTCTTTATGCATTGATCAATATCAATTCCAATGGTTCCAATAAAGGTATTACCATGACACAAAATAGCCACAAGCTTCATCATCTCAATGCCCAAACTCTTCGACTTGCATATAAGATTACCAAAAAACAGGCCAGACAAAGAGTCAAAAATTGTCCCTCCTATGCCCCACACCTCCCAACTCCCCACCTTGGAGTTAATCCTAGGGGATTGATTCCCAATGCATTATGGCAAATGGATGTCACCCATATTCCTGAGTTTGGTCATCTAAAATATGCTCATGTGATTGTGGATACCTTCAGTGGCTTCATTTTCACCTCCCTCCAAACTGGTGAGGCCACTAAACATGTAATAAGCCATGTGCTCTCTGCTTTGTCCGTCTTAGGGTGCCAACAACAACTAAAAACTGGTAATGGTCCAGGCTATACTAGCTCTGCTTTCACTCGTTTCTGTCAACACCTCACTATTCAACACATAACAGACATACCCTATAACCCTCAAGGTCAAGGTATAGTTGAAAGGGCGCATCTCTCCTTAAAACTCACAATTGAAAAAACAAAAAAGGGAGGATGGTACTCCACCAAAAGGTCACCTAAAAATATTATATCATACTCCTTATTTATCCTTAATTTTTTCAATTTAGAGAGCAGTGCACACTCAGCAGCCACTCGCTTTTGGCATAGTGAAACACAAAAACCATATGCCTCGGTGTTGTGGAAAGACCCTTTGACTAACTCATGGCACGGCCCAGACCCGGCACTCATCTGGGGTTGAGGATCAGTATACATTTATTCTAAAACAATGAAATCTGCAAGATGGCTACCAAAATGATTGGTTAAGCAAATAGATCAAGTCCAAAATATAGAGGATGACATCACAAATGACTCCAGGGACAAAAAGGACCCCTGAGAGAATTTTTATTTCTCTTTCAGGCAATAAAACCAAAAAACTGGATCCTGCTACTGGAGATTTTGACGATGCTACCTACAACAGTAAAAAGTGGGTTTGACAACCCACAAGATGCTTACCTGTTATTACTGAACAAAGATGGCCCTTTTGGTGCTCCATGTGACTACAAAGGAGGTAACACTCAAATTAGACCCACCAGTTACACCCTGTCTACAGACTGTGGCAACAAAGTGGCATACCTCTCATATACACAAGGTACAGGAGGGGGCTATGGACAGAGCTACATATGTTATTCCAAGCCTACTCTCATTTCCACAATTAATGGACAACCAGGACCATGTTCTGATGAATGTAGGTCCTTTCACAAATTGATTCATTCCTCCTGTTATGAGTCATTTCAGGAGTGTTTAGGACCTAACATTATTACTTATTTTGTGGCCATTCTTCAACGCAATTTCCGTGGCTCTACTGGAGGTGATTGGGATCACACACCTACAGGTTTGAAAGGTCTAAAGTATGCCCAACTCCATGCTCAGGTGACATGGGTCAGCCTGTCTGCTGGCATCGGGTCGCTCCTGTCCATGTCTCCGATGGAGGGGGATCACAAGATGCACTCAGAAAATTCAAGACACAAAAACGGATGGAACAAATTATAGATGACATGTTTCCAAAAATCCGTTATCACCCCCTAACACTCCCCAAGTCTCGAGGAGTTGATCTAGACACCCAAACCTCTAAAATTCTAAAAGCCACACATAAAGTTCTCAACACCTCCAACCCTGAGTTAGCTAAAGATTGTTGGTTGTGTATGACCACAGGCAATACAATGCCCCTTGCCATCCTTTCAAACTTTACCCCATCTGATCTTATACAAAAAAATTCCTTAAACTGTGGTATCAGCCTCCCTTTTAAAGTACAACCTATAAGCTTCAACAATCCTCACTGTATACAAGGAAAATCTCATAGTGCTGGCTCTGCTCTAGAGGTCGGTTTTGTCACCTTCACTAATTACATTCAGATATCTACTTACAATTCTCCTCTCTGCCCCACTAGCGGACAAGTGTTTATCTGTGGGGGAGATATGGCCTTCACATTCCTGCCTAGTAATTGGTCGGGGCTCTGTGTCCTGGCTACCCTACTACCCGACATAGATATTATACCGGGGACGAACCTGTTCCCATCCCCGGCTTTGATTATGCTGTGAGCCGTACTAAAAGAGCAGTTCAGTTCATCCCCCTCCTGGAGGGTTAGACATTTCAGGAACTCTAGCAACAGGGTCTGTGGGGCTGGGAGTTGCCTTGCAATCCCACGTCAAACTTTCAAATCAATTAATAAATGATGTTCAGGCCTTATCCAGCACTATTCAAGATATCCAAGGTCAATTAGATTCTCTAGCAAAAGTAGTCCTCCAAAATAGGAGAGGATTAGACCTTCTCACGGCAAAACAGGGAGAAATCTGTTTGACTTTGCAGGAACGCTGCTGCTTCTATGCAAACAAGTCCAGCATTGTCCGAGATAAAATAAAGAGACTTCAAGAAGATCTGATCAAAAGAAGAAGGGAATTATTTGACAGCCCTCTCTGGAGTGCCTGGAATGGGATCTTACCCTATCTCCTCCCCCTACTTGGGCCTTTGCTTGGGCTACTAATCTTGCTTTCACTAGGGCCTTTTCTCTTTAATAAATTGATGGCTTTTATTAAACAACAAATAGACGCTATAAAAATGTAATCCATACAGGTCCATTATTACAGGCTCAAAATGGCTAAAAAAAAAAATTACACATAGCCCACAAGATTGCACTATGATGCTGCTTTATAAAGGCAAATAATTTTCTCGCCTTGGTGCGCTAGACTGGCTAGCCAGAGACAGGCAACTAGAGCTCACATGTAGCGCTGACCACCGCCTAAGACAGGAACAGAGCCTCACGCTGCTCTGCATTCCAATGACGGGTAAGGTGAGGCTGGCCTCGTGTAAAAGCTGCCTGACCCAAGACAGGCACAGTCTCCTCAAGGATATTCAGCTTTTATTTTTAAAGGCAAGGGGGACCTGTGGGAAACTTCTGCGAGAGACTTGTGACTGACCTTCGTTTGATAATAGTAGCTATCATATCAGTTTAGCTTCTGTTTCTGCATACCTTGTCTATTTCTCAAGGTTCCCGAAGCCATGCACCTCCCTGAAATTAGGCTAAGACCCCCCTCATTGCCTAGTTACTTGCTGATGTCAAGAGGCTTCACTCCCTCTTTTTCTGTACCCTATAAACGCCCACCATTTCCTGCCAATAAACGAGACTTGATCAAAATCCTGTCTTGTCTCATTTCTCGTGTCTCTTGTCCTATCTCATCCCCACTCCCCCTCTAGTGTCTTTGTTGACTTACCCACGGGTCGGGACACACTACTATTCCTAGAAGAAAAAATTATGTGGAGTCATGTGAAACTCTTGTCTGTAATTGGTTGGATTAGAAGTGTATAGGATACTGTTCAGATCCATTCCAAGTGTCTGATTCAGTCATGCCAGTGTGATCTGATGGACCAAACCTGGCTCCTGGTTCCCTCCTGTGAGTCTCCTTCCCTACTCCCTGGTTCCTGTCTCTCATCGTTATCCATTTCCTTCATTTCTATTTACCGTGAGGTTTCAGCATTGAAAGGGCTCAAACCAGGCTGCAATCTCTCCGACAATGAGACTTCCTTGTTTTGTTTTTGTAGCACTGGAGATGAAGGTAAGGTGTTACCTATGCTAGGTAAGTGCAGCAGAGCACCTCCCCCTTCCCACTCCCGCTTTTTAGAGAAAGGGTCTCATAGAGTCCAGACTAGCCTCAAACTCACTCTCCTCCTCCAAAAAGTTGGCACAAAGTACCCACACTCAATTTTACCGTCAGTATAAAGCACTCAGACATCAAGAAATCTCGACTAGGCTTTTACTTGTGCAAATGCATGCCAGCACACCCCAGCAATGAGGTAACGGGTACCCTGAGTCTTAGGGGAAGGGTGTTGTTTAAACCCTAACGAGTGGGAAGCAGCTGTCCTTTACATTCATTGGCTGAATTCAATAGTTACAATCTGCCATGGTTGGTAACTCAGTGGTGCAATGAAGGGGGTGGTGCATTGCTGGGTCAGTTAGAGAGGGGGACTGCTGTTTGGAAAGGAAAATGCTAGGCTCTTATTTTGGAAAAAGACTGTGTTCTGGGGAAAAGTGCACGGTCGCCATTTCTTGGATGTCAGGATATTAGCAGAAGGGGGTGGGGAGCGAGTAGACGGCCAGGTCATTTGACTCCCAAATGGAGTTGCTTTGCCCTTGTGCTTTGACAGGAAAGACGAAGCCTGTTTCTCATAAACCCCCACAACCGCTGGCATTGCGGGCTTACACCACCTCAAGTAGCGTCTGAGTTTTACCAAATATACCAAATATTTTCATATCAGCACAAGTTTGACGCCCTTTACGGATTAGTGAAATGCTAGCGTCACTCAGGGACTAAAACTGCAGACAGCCCTGAAGACTCCTCCCCAGCCCTCCAGGAGGGGCTGTTACCCTGCGTCTCGGCTCAAGGGAGTTTGCGCTGCGCAGGCGCACCGGAAGTGGAATGCGCAGGCGCACTAGAGGTGGTGCGGCAGCTCAAATCTGGTGACATCATCAGGTAGTGCCATTGGAACTACCTGTGAGAACTGGGAACTGAGAAGGAACAAATAGGATCTTTTGTTGTAAACACCATAAAGCTTCCTAAGTGGCTGTGGGTTCTTACTCTTCACGATGCTGTTGAAACAATTGTAGTTATCTGGTGGACTTTCCTGAGCACTGAATGCCAAAGATTTCACAAAACAGCTCTTCCTCAGCAAAACTCAGACGCTAACTCCAAGGGCAGACGACCTATAGTCTCTTCCTGTGACCTTTTCTCCTTAGTCGGCCAGTCAGGATCATGCCAGACCTTTCCTGCAGGCTAATTGAGCATTTCTTCACTGCTTAATTCTCCTTTTTTTTAAGGGGGCATATAGGGAATCAAACTCAGGACCTTGCACTTGCCAGGCAGGTGCCTACACCACTGAGCTAAATCCCCAAACCTATTTCTGTTTTTTAGATTCTCTTCCATAAATAATTGATTTTACTGTAGGGCCTATATCTTATAACTAGTTAAAATCATTTATTATTTCCAAGAGACTCTCTCTTGGCAGATCCTACAGGATTATTTACATAATCAGGATGATGATAGGCTCCGTTTTATTTTTCCTTTCCACTTTGTTTTTCTTACTGCATTGATCAAAACCTCCAATGTGTATTGAGTAAGAGCGGTAAGAGGACATTTCCTTGCTTTCTTATTGTAGGGAGAAAACATTCAGTATTTCACCATTAAGTGGGATAGTGGTTGTGTGTTCTAAGTGCCCTTTATCAGGTTATGTATGTTTCTCTTTATTTTATATTGGGTGAATTTTCCTCATGAATATTACCCAGTTTTTTCCCAGTGCTATTTCTGCATCCCTTAAGAGAATTAATCAATTTTTTTCTTTAGATTTTTTTTGTAATTCCATTTAATGCACAGTGCATGTAGGGCTGCTACTGCAGTAAAGAATTTACCAATCATGACTGAATATAGAAAAAGGAGACTTAGTACACCGTAAGAGCAACAGGCCTGTCCAAGAGATCTGAGCCGTGGGGTGAAATGGTGAGAATTTTACATGCATTTGATTTTAATGTGATGAGGGGATCTTTCTGCATAATCCATCCTATGAACACTTTAATTGGATCACTGTGATCCTATTGTCCATACATGTCTGTTGTAGTTTGTTGTTGAGGACCACAATAACATTTATATGTTTATTTTTGACAGTATATTGGAATATGAAAGAGATGGTGTTGTGATGTGTTATTCAGGGGTAACCCACCTTCCAGGCCCCCGTCTGTCCCTCTTAGAAGAGACTTTCTTTCTCTCAATGAATTCTTCCTACTCTTAAACCCCAATGTCCCTAAAATTCATTACTTGATTTTAGAGAAAATGAAATCCACATTTGTGACATCTAGCAGATAGGGAGTTTCACTCCCATAAATCGATTGGAGGTCTTTCACTGAGATAATTGGATGGAGGTGTGCTAAGCAATTAGATGACTGTGCAGTGTATACCTAGTTTTTGTGGTAGCTTCCATGGAAGAAATTTGGTGCTCTACTAGCTCAGCCGTCAGCTGCTGTGTGGTCTGTAAAGATAAAACAACTACGATTCTACACAAGACGGCGAATTCCACTCACTGGCTTTCAAACACTGATCCCCATTTTAGTCTCAGGATAATTTGCATTGCTTGTATATTGTTTTTCATATTGCTGGAAAATATTTATTCAAATTTTAAGAGTTGTTCCATATATTTTCCTGAGGAATATTGGTCTGTAGTTTAATTTTCTGGGAAAAAAATTAAAAAAAAAATCAGGACCATACTGTGCATTTCATACTAAATTTGGGCTCCTATGCAGCTAAGGCTGTTCTCAAACTCACAGAAATCTCCTGCCTCAACCTCCCAAGTGCTGAGATTACAGGCCTCTGCCACCATAAATGTTGTGGGAAAATTCCCAAGCCAAGCCAAACCAAACCCAGCCCAAAGGGAGACTCTTTGCACTGAGGAGATAAGCAGGCAGCATTTGATCTTTACACCTGTGGACTGTTGGATCTTCAGGCCCGTAGACTGTTGTGGGATAATGCCTCAAAGATAGCAGTGCTGATTTTACAGAAAGTTCAGAATTTAGAAGTGGGAGGTACAAAGCAAACTCCAAAATGTTACATAACTGGTTACATGACCTGAGGATATTGACAGGCAGGCTAGTCTTGAACAGATTTGTTGAAACAAAGGAATTGTCTATCATAATATAGGAGCACTCCAAGTGCAGAGTGTGTTGCCTTTCTTACGTGAAGTGGCACATTTTTTGTTTTCCAGGTCCTATGGTCTAGTTTGAAAATACCAGAATTTCCATCCAAAGTGTCCTTGGAGAATGTTGTACTCTAACCTGAGCATCGTCATTCTGTTGCTATTATCCTAGATTCCAACCTTTACTCCTCCTAAAATCCCAGATGCCTGGTCAGACTCCCTATCCTGTGCAGCTGTGACCTCTGTACTCTATAAATTTCCAGGAATTGGCCCAGTGCCAGGCTTTAAAGTTGTAAGCCTTTGTACTCTGTAAGATACCCATAAATTAACCACAAGTTGTAAAGTTTCCTGTTATCGGCTCATCACCAATTATAATTTCCTGTAAATCCAGCTGCCTCTGTTAAGGTTTGTCCTAAGAACCTAATGAGAGAACAGAGCCCCTACAACCCTACCCCTCCCACTCATACTTTGTGGTTTTTTCCTTTATAAACCCCTTACCAATGTAACCTAATTGCACAGACTGCAAACTCCATCGCGTCTGTGTCGCTGGTGCCAGCTAAAAATAAAAAGCGCTATTTTCAACCCCCCTTTTGGATGTCGTCTAGTTTTTTGGGGTACAACAGAGAAGCCAGCAGAGGGTAAAAGTGAGCCGCCAGCTGCAGGCTGGCTGTGTGCTCTACAGTTTCTGAGGTCTGCCCTGTGTGTCCTCACTTGCTGTGTCAGCCTTGCTGACAGCTCTGCGTGGGCCTGATCAGCGATGATCCTTTGGGATCCACTGGGAAGTGGGCAACACAGAGACCTGGAATGTGGCCTGCTTTGCACTGGGGACCTGGGCTGGCCTGGGAATCTTCCTTCATTGCCAGGCCTTGAGGAAGAGGAAGGACTCAGCATTCACCATGAGCTAGACATAGGCTGGGGGGCTGCAGAGAGGCTCAGATTCCGATACATCACAAGCAAAGAAAGGTCTGAAGTCCCTGCCCTAAATTGCTTTTTATTCCTGGAGTGAGAATTTTTCAGATTTTTTTCATATGACATATAATATGCCATTTGAAAATGCACACCAGTGATTTGTAATCTATTCATTTCGTTGCAAAACCATCACATCGATACTTGTACCACATTTTCATCACCCTAAAGTAACTGTCACACTTTCCACACCTCCCCACACGCACCTTAGCAGCTGCCACTTTACTTTGTGTCTCTGTGGATTTGCTGACTAGATATTTTATATCAGTGGAATCCTATGAGATGAGGTCTTGGTGCCTGTCTTCTTTAGGAGAGGAGTATTTTCAAAATCCATGCCTATGTCTGCATGAGTCAGCACTGCATTCCTTTCGAATTTGTGGGATTGAACCCAGGGTTAATGTACTGCTGAGCTGCATCACAGGATTTTTCCCTTTTTGATTATAAGGTCTTGATGAATCGGCCTATGTATCCTCTTGCCTTGGCCTTTCTCGGTGTGGCAATCACAAGCATACAGCACCAAACGTACTGCATGTTTGACTTTATTTTGAAAGATTATCCTGCCTTAGCTTGGGCTCCTGCCTCAGCCTCCCAAGTGGCCGGGACTGTAGGTAAGTCCCATGAGAGCCCACAACACTTCAACGCGTCTGACAGTGAACATACCTCATTTTATATATGTCTTCCTTGTTAGATGGAGAATTAATTTTGCCACTTTGGAGCTACTATGATATGCATAATGTTGCTGTGAAAATTCATATTCAGGTTTTTTGTGTGGAAAATATGTCTTCAGTTTGTTTGGATAGAAACCTAGAGGTAGAATTGCTGAGCCACGTGATGACTGTGTGTAACACCTTCAAGGCCTGCCAAGCTGTTCTCTGTGTGACTGTAGGATTTGACATTCCCAACAGAAAAGTAAGAGGACTCTGTTTTCACTTTTACTGACTGTCTTAGTTACTTTTCTCTCATTGCTGGGACAAAATATCCAATATCCAAAGTTAAGGAGGAAAGAGTTTCAGCTCACAGTTTATGGAGGTTTCACATGGCAGGGTGGCATGATTCAGGAGCGATAGTTCGAGGCAGTGGAAGACAGCAAAAGCAACAAGAGCAAAAAGGGGAAGAACAAGCATGGTCCCCTCCCTTACACTGTGAGCAGTGTGTGCTGCCTGGGCTGGGTGTAGCCCTCACACCTCCCTGCCCTGCTCTTGCACAGGCTGAGGATGTTTGCAAAGTGAGGATCCTGGCCCCCGCTGAGTAGTTAACCTTCTAAACTTCTCAACTTGACACAATGCATCAACCGTATGACATCCTAGAGCTGACACACCTGCTTATTCATGCACTGTAGTCTTACTTATGTTGTTTAAACAAATGTCATTTGAAGCCAGCATGGGGGTGCACACCTCTAATCCCAGCAATCAATGGACACTGAAGATAGGGGGAACACAAGTTTGAGAACAGCCTGGGCTATGTAGGAATTCCAACATTAGTGTACACTCCATTCTGAGACTCTTACTGGAGAAAAATAAAAAATGCATTTTGAAACTGCCCAGTTTAAGAGGAGCTCATTTATCCTTTTATTGCTCCCATGCCCTAATTTATAGGTGACCTGTGTAAGAATTTTTCCCTGGAGAGCTCCACCCACCTTGGCTAAGGAACGGAGATCAAAGCAACCCCACTGTCTCTCTCCTTGGGTTTCTTGGGCATCACAAGAGGTCCAGACAGGGCTAACCAGTCTGGGCAACTGCAAACGATTAGCCAAGCCTCGCACAAGGGGTGGCCTGTGAGCGTACAACGGAGGGCTGGAGCGGTCGAGTGAGAAGCAGGAGCAGGCTGTGTGCACCGACAAGTCTGTGTTTCTCACGTAGTCCAGATGCTCCCCAGACACCCCCAGTTTGCTTCTCCTCACCTGCTTCGTCAGACTGCCTGCTGGAAAGCTGGCCCCGCCCCTGCTCCCCCAGCACAGCGAGAGCACTCCCGTCCCCGCATTCCAACACTGCACTCTAAGAAAATCCTGCCAGCGTGGCAGGAGTAAAGTGATTGTTGTTTGAATATGCAAACAAAGGTAACTAAAATTCTTTTTTCCTTTAATTTCAAAAAAAGCTCACATTCATCCGTGTCTGCAGCACATACTGACCGCGTTCACCATGGGGAGCGGGTCCATGCCCACAGCACAGCTTCCTTCTCCTCCCAACCCTTCCCCTCCCCACCCCCCCTTTAAACTTCCACCCTGGCTTCCTAAACTTCTGCGAAAGAGCACTCTCCCCATTTGCTATAATCTATTTTGCATTTTGCTCCTCAACCTGTCTATACTCTGGCTTCATCATGTAAGAGTCTCCTTGGTCAGTTTTTTGGTGTAAACTCCATTTTGTAGGGTGGTTCAGCTTGCCATGACATAGTTTGTTAATATCCATCTTACATTTGAATTCAAACAGTGCTATTGAAAAGACCCCATCCTTCAATTTTGAGCCTCTCCATCTATGAATGTGCTCACTGAACTATTTTCTTTACAGTTTTTTTTACAGACTTTGCCTCTGTATGTGCCTTATCCTTATTCCAGAATGCGATGAGGTTGTACACGCTGCTCACTCCACTTCTCTCTGAGGACCTGCCGTGCCCATCTGGTGATTTCCCCCACAGTACCCACGGCAGGGACAGAGGCTGACACAGCAGGGCGAGTCCACAGTGCACCATTGCCGTGACCCAGTGCCGCTCCTGAGGTTCTTGGGGTTAAGGACCAGCGAGAGGATGAGAAAAAGAAAAGACAGATCTGGGGTCAGGTGGAGCCCTTCGCCTCCTGATGGGAGGAAAGGAGCTGCTCACCCAGTGCAGCATGTTTATACCCTCCACAGAAGAGTGTCAGTTCCAGCCCCACCACCCAGCAACTTGCTCCCCCGACAGGCCTGGGCCCCTGCCTTCTCCGTGCTGGAACAACTTGTTTACAGTCTGTGTTGGTTTCTCTGCTTTTTCGGGGCTGGACTTACTTCAGCCCCACACATGCCATCAATCTGCAGTTTCAACAGCTCGGCTCCCAATGCACAGTGACAGTGCAGCCACTGCGCTGTGTGCAAGGCACAGGGAGATGGCTCCTCTGAGGGGTTGGCCCTGTCCCATGTGGCATGGACTTCTATGTCTGTGTGAGTTTTTGTGGCATGTGTATGGCTTGTCCTTCCACCTTGTATTGAGATGTTGCCTCAGAGCCTTATACAGTCATAGGCGGAGGATTTTCAGAGGTAACTGGATCTAGAGTGTGTGATGCTAGGATGGATTCACGGTGCAGTGCTAGGCTCAAGGACACTAGCATTAAGGATTAAGTAGCCTGGACAACATATCAAGGATAGAAAAGGATGTGACTGACCCTTGCTTTGCCCCCCTCATCCTCTAGGAACTGTTTCCACTGTGCCATACCACACTGCCTTGGGGCCAGCTGTGCATGGGCTGAAAGCTCGGCAAGCTGTGAGCTAAGTACACTTTTCACCCTCAACCTTGAGCATTGGGTACTTTGTCTCAGCAGTGAGAGAAAAGCTACTGTTTGATGCGTGGTGAGCGGTGTTTGTGAGTGTGTGCATGCGCTGTGTGTGTGTGAGCATGAGTGCTCAGTCGTGAGCGTGTGTGTGAATGTATATAAATGTGAGTTTACAGTTGGGCACTGTGGGTGTGCTGCAGTCAGGAGTTGCAAGGAGAACAATTACATACAGGACACAGAATCTATAATATTATCTTATGAGGGTCACTGAGAATTAAATACAAGAAAATGCAGGAAATGTGTCCACAACACTAAAGACCTAGAAAATCCAGATGAGGGCCTGGATCCCACAGTAACGTCCTTCATGAGTCCAACTGGAGACCTAGAGCCCATGACAGTGATTCATGCAAGTCTGTTTTACAGATCTGCACTGAGAAGGCTCAAAGGTCAGTGGTGGAAGCTAGAAAGTCCATGCCAGTGGGATGAAGGAGCTGTGCCAGTAGGCTGAGTAGGTTGAGGGTTCTATACTGGAGCCAAGAAGAGACTCTCAAAGTAAGGACCCGAGCTCCTGAAGAGTACCACAGCCCTCCTCAGTCACAAGAAGGCCTCGGGCCCCTTTGATGGTTGGAATAGTCGGGTACGTGTCAGGAAGCCAGTGTGACAAGCTTCTCCCGGAGATTGTACAGCACACATTTCCCCTCTGGAGCCAATAAGCGATGCTCAATGTAAGGACCAGAGCTCCCCCCAAATGAATCACACTCACCCTCAGTGACAAAGTCCCCAGCTTCTCTGATAACGGCCAAATCCATATCAAGGGAGCCAGCACGATGAGCTTCTCTAGGAGAACGCACGGCTCCAAACAGCAACACTTAGGAGAACCCACAACGCCACCCTCCTCCTTTCTATGTCTCTGTCTGTGCTGGCAGCTTCCCTCAGGTGGGCCACCCACGCGCAGCACCACGCTGATTTAATTCAGCTGGTGTTAAAGAGCCCACCAGAGTTTGATCCATTTCAGGGTGTGTCTCAAATATATGAGAGAACGTGCTTCTTGTTTGTGTGTTGGTGTTCCCTGAAGCTGTGTTTCAGATGTGTCTGTATATCTATGAATGTGCCCTGTGTTTGCATCATATGTATGCATGTACTTAAAATATCTGTGATAGTGTACAGATATTCTCTGTGTGAGTGTGCTTGGTTTGCAAGTGCATATGGATGTGCCCTGTGGGTGTGTATGAATTCTGTGTGTAAATGTGCTTGGTATTTGTGAGTGTACGGATGTGTCCTGTGGGTATACATGAATTGTGTGTGCTTGATATCTATGTGTATATATATATGTGTGCTGTGGGCATGTGAGTTGCATGTGCATGGGTGTGCGTGCTGTGTGCGTGTGTGTGCGTGTGTGTATACAGATGTGCCCTGCGAGAGTGTGAGTTGTGCATGAGTGTGCTTGGTGTGTGTGTGTGTACAGATGTGCCCTGTGAGTGTGAGAGTTGTGCATATGAGTGTGCACGGTGTGTGTGTGACTGTACAGATGTGACCTGTGAGTGTGAGAGTTGTGCATATGAGTGTGTGTGGTGTGAATGTATGGATGTGCCCTGTAAGTGTGAGTTGTGCATGAGTGTGCTTGGTGTGTGAGTGTACAGATGTGCCCTGTGAGTGTGTGAGTTGTGCATATGAGTGTGCTTGGTGTGTGAGTGTACAGATGTGCCCTGTGAGTGTGTGAGCTGTGCATATGAGTGTGCTTGGTGTGTGTGTGACTGTACAGATGTGCCCTGTAAGTGTGAGTTGTGCATATGAGTGTGCTTGGTGTGTGAGTGTACAGATGTGCCCTGAGTGTGAGAGTTATGCATGAGTGTGTGTGGTCTGTGTGTGCGTGTGTGTGTACAGATGTGCCCTGTGAGAGTGTGAGTTGTGCATATGAGTGTGCTTGGTGTGTGTGTGTATGTGTACAGATGTGCCCTGTGTGTGAGTTGTGCATATGAGTGTGCTTGGTGTGTGAGTGTACGGATGTGCCCTGTGAGTGTGTGCGTTGTGTTTGTGTGCACACCAAGGTTGAGGTGCAGCAGCCTTTGTCTTTCCAGGATGGTGACTGTGGAGCAAGGGATTCTGAGCTTCAGATCAGGAAGTGATTAAATCATGCTCCTGAGGGAGACTTTCTCCTTCCCCTGCCACAGAAACACAGAACCCTGTCACCACCTCTTCTAGACATTTTCCAAACATTCAGGCTATTCAGTGTGCTACGTTAAACACGGAAATAAGTCAAAGATCATTCGCAGGTTTTAAGACAAATGACTAAGACAATATCCACTCTTATTTCACAGAGACGGGGCCCTGAGGCAGCTCCGCTGTGCCCATTACGGGAGGTCCCTGCTCCAAGCGGGGGTTCCATGTTTGTGTACACCCCTTTCTCTTTTTCTGACCTCTATAACTGGAAAGCTCAAAACCCCCCTTTCTCGAAGGACCCAGAAACTCTGATCAACCTTATAGAATCTGTTTTCTAAACCCATCGCCCCACTTGGGACGACTGTCAGCAGATCTTGTGCATTCTTTTCACGGCCGAAGAGAGGATGCGTATCTGCACCCTAGGACAAAAGGGAGTCCGGGATCCAGATGGATCTCTGTCTGCTGATCGTCAGAGAATTGAACATCTGTTCCCCTCCTCCCGACCTGAATGGGACCCCAACACAGACGCAGGTAAGAAGGCTCTTGATGAGTATCGCCTGAGGCTCCTAGATGCGCTCTGGGTGGCTGCTAAGAAGGCTACCAATCTGTATCTGGTGAGTGAGGTAAGCCGATGAGTCTCCTGCTATGTTCTTAGAACGCCTCCTAGAGGCCTATAGATTGCATACTCCAATTAATCCGATGGCACCTGAAAATGCACGGGCAATTAATATTGCTTTCGTGTCCCAGTCAGCCCCTGATGTTAGAAGAAAGTTACAGAAGCTTGAGGGATTTGAAGGAATGCCTCTCAGCCAGCTGACAGAGATAGCGCAAAAGGTTTTTGATAACAGGGAGTCCCTACAAGAAGCCACAAATAAAAAGATGACCAAAGTATTGGAATTACTCTGTGAAAAAAAATTAAAAAGTCAGTCAATGCTGAAAAGAAGGAAGCTCAGGGCCAGCGGCCTCCTCTAGATAAGGATCAATGCACATATTGCAAAGAGATGGGACATTGGCATAAAGATCGCCCAAAGTTAAAGGTCAAGCTAGAAAAAGAAGCAAAGGCCTTGCTGTCTCACCAATGAGGAGGTCAGGGCTCGCTGCCACCCCCGGAGCCCCGGATAACTCTCCAAGTGGGGGGGGCAACCTGTGGACTTTCTGATCGATATGGGAGCCACATATTCTGTGCTGACTCAACCTTTAGGAAAACTAACCAAGGATTCTGTCAATGTAATAGGAGCCACAGGAGGAAAAAATCATACCAAAAGGTGACAGCTAGCTTGGCTCGGCCTGGACATAAACTAGTCCAACATGATTTTCTCTGGGTTCCTGAGTGTCCAAATGCTCTCTTGGGACGAGACCTCCTCCATAAATTACAAGTACAAATTGACTTTGTCACAAATGAACCAAGACTAAAGCTGGGGGCAGACATAACCCCAAACTCAGACAGTATCAGAGTACTAGCTCTTGTCCCAGAGGGCGAAAGTTACCGCCTACTGAGGAATTTGTCCGATGCACCCGAGCCATCACAAACTGATTTAGAATTAAAAATGTTACATAAATGGAAACAGGAAATCCCAGAAGTCTGGGCAGAAACCAACCCCCCAGGGTTAGCCATTAATCAAGTTCGCCTCGTGGTGGAGCTCTTGCCTCAAGCACTGCCCGATTTGCCTGTGACAATACCCGATAAGCCTGCAGGCCCCAAAGGGAATCAAAGTCCACATTCAGAGGCTCAGAGACAATGGGATCCTCATTCCTTGTGTCTCTCCATGGAACACGCCCCTGCTTCCAGTCCAGAAGCTGGGGACAAATGACTATCGCCCTGTACAGGATCTCCGAGAAGTAAATAGACGGGTTTTGACTCTAGACCCAACAGTGCCAAATCCTTACACTCTACTCAGCCTTCTCAATCCCGAGAACACCTGGTACTCTGTTCTGGACATGAAGGATGCTTTCTTCACTCTGCCTCTTGCTCCGGTGAGTCAACCCCTCTTTGCCTTTGAATGGACTGACCCAGATTCAGGGGTAAAAGAACAGCTAACCTGGACACGCTTACCTCAGGGTTTCAAAAACTCTCCCACCCTTTTTGATGAGGCATTAGCAGGAGATCTTTTGGGGTATAGGGAAGAACACCCTGAGATAGTGCTCCTCCAGTATGTAGATGACTTGTTAATAGCCACAACATCCCTAGAGGCTTGTCAAGAGGCAACTGAGGAACAATTAAGGACTCTTGGGCGATTAGGCTATAAAGTCACACTAAAAAAGGCCCAATTATGCCGTCAGGATGTAACATATCTGGGCTACAAATTACAAGGAGGAAAAAGGACTTTATCTAAGGAAAGAAGCCAGGCCATATTCAGATCCCATCCCCAGAAGCTAAAAAACAAGTACGCGAATTTCTGGGAGCTGTCGGATACTGCAGGCTGTGGACCCTAAATTTTACCGAAATCGCTCGCCCACTATATGACTCCCTTAAGGGAGAGACCCAAAAACCATTAGATTGGACAGATGAATGCGAGCAAGCTTTCCAGCAACTCAAGCAGGCTCTGACCGAGGCTCCAGCCCTAGGGCTCCCTGATGTTACCAAGCCATTCACCTTGTTCACAGATGAACTCAGAGGCATCGCAAAAGGTGATTTAACTCAAAACATTGGCCCTTGGAAGAGGCCTATAGCCTACCTTTCCTAAAGACTCGATCCAGTGGCAGGGGGATGGCCTCCATGCCTAAGGATTCTGGCTGCTGTGGTGATGCTACTCAAAGAGGCTAAGAAGCTCACTTTTGGACAAAAAATTTCTGTGGTGACTTCCCACAGTTTAGAGACTCTTATTAAAACCCCTCTCGAGAAATGGCTCTCAAATGCCAGGATTCTACACTATCAGGCTCTGCTCCTAGACCCAGAATCAGTAATTTTCAAGACTTCCTCAGCTTTAAACCCAGCCACCCTTATGCCCGACGATGACCCAGAGAGTCAGGGGACACCTCTCCGCGAGTGTGCCGACATCCTCGAGCTGCAGCGAAACCTATGGGCTGATCTTACCGACCAGCCTCTGGGAGATGCTGACAACTATTTCACCGATGGAAGCAGCTTCATCCAGGATGGCAAATGAGTGGCTGGTGCAGCAGCGACCACCGAAAAAGAGGTACTCTGGGTTAAATGGTTAGAACCTGGCACTTCTGCCCAAAAAGCAGAGCTCATTGCTCTGACAGAGGCATTAAAGCTGGCTGCGGGGGGAAAAAAGATAAATATCTATACTGACAGTAGGTATGCTTTTGCTACTGTACATGTGCATGGGGCCATCTCTCAAGAGCGGGGTCTTTTGACCTCAGCTGGGACTAAGATTAAAAATGCCCCTCAGGTTCTAGACCTACTGGCAGCCATTTGGCTACCTCAGTGAGTTGCTATTATTCATTGCAAGGCACACCAAACGGGAGACGACCCCGTCACTGTAGGAAACAATCTAGCAGATCAAGCCACCCAAAAAATAGCAACCACATCAGAGGGGCCTACTGAGAAAGTGACTGCTCTGATGCTAGTTCCTCCGGCCCTGTCAAAACCAGTCTATACAAAGAAAGATTTACAGTTAGCATCTCAACTTGGAGCAGAACCCCTCACCCCGGAGGGCTGGTACCAGTTACCCGATAAGTAGATACTGTTGCCCGAGGCATTAGGTCAAGAGCTACTACACCAAGCGCATCAGACCACCCATTTAGGAAAAACTAAACTTGCTGAATTGTTCAGAAATTGGTTCTTTATTCCCAAGCTCTCCAAACTAACTGCATCTTTGAGCTCCAGATGTCCTCAATGTTTGTTGGTCAACCCAACCAAGAACTCTCCACTAGAGACCACCCGACATCGAGGGATCTCTCCGGGAGAACATTGGGAAGTAGACTTTACGGACGCAGTAAAGCCTGGTCTCCAGGGGCACCGCTATCTCTTGGTAATGGTAGACACGTTCACTGGCTGGACAGAGGCTTTCCCTACTAAGTCTTAGTCAGCTTTGGTAGTAGTCAAAAAGCTATTACATGAGATTTTACCTCGCTTTGGCCTCCCACTATCGATGGGGTCTGACAATAGCCCGGCTTTCATAGCCCAAATTACCCAAAAATTAGCTCAGGTATTAAAAATTGATTGGAAGCTTCACTGTGCCTATCGGCCACAAAGTTCAGGGCAAGTAGAACGCATGAACCGGACTATCAAAGACACTTTAACTAAGTTGTCTTTAGAAACTGGTGATAACTGGGTGAGCCTTCTTCCCTTTGCACTGTTAAGGGCCAGATGCACCCCATATATGTCTGGAATTTCCCCCTTTGAGGCCATGTTTGGGAGACCTCTGCCACTAGTCTCTAAGCTGTTAGAAGACAAGTTAGCTGAAATTACTAATCAAGATCTCATTAAGTCCCTACAGAATCTCCAGCCTGTGCTGACCTCAATCCACCAGCTGTTTAGACAGAAACATCCAACCCCGCGCTCGGAGACACCGCTCAAAGCACCGATTGAGCCGGGGACTTAAGTCCTGGTGCAGCATCACCACCGAGACTTCCTTGAACCTCACTGGGAAGGACCTTTCACCATGGTACTCAGCACCCCCACCGCTGTTAAGGTAGCAGGAAAGACTGCGTGGATCCATCACGCCCACGTCAAGCCACTGGAGACGGCTGACGATGAGAAACACTCTCAGTGGACTGTGCAAACTACTGGTAACCCCTTAAAAGTTAAAATTGTCAGGACCCAAAAACAAGCTTATGAGTTAATTCCCCAATCTCCTTCGGCCGAAGATTCGGCCTAGTCCCAACATCAAAGGGGAATGTTACAGGCTAACCTAAGCGCCGCCATTCTGTTCTGTATGCATCACCCCTTTCCCAAAAAGGCCTAAGTTTCGGTTTCTTGCTTAAGTTTCGTTTTACTGGAAATCAACCTCACAAACCCTTCCCTCCCTGGTGGGCTGTCCTAAATTCCGGAGGGCTACCATAAAATGTGCAAATAGTGCTGATCTTTGAGAAATGTTTAACCTAAAAAGAAAATTACGGAAAGTTCTGTGTGACCCAACTTCTATCTGGCTGTGTCAACAGTGACAGCATTCCTGTGGTTTTTAGCTTTAAAGCCACTTCCCTTAGCTGTAAGGCACGCAGTCTTTGGATCAATCCTGAGGAGACTGCGTCTCAAGCCGCCTGAATAAAGCCTTTGCTCCCCAAATTAAACCTCTTGCTTCCTTGGATTTTATTCTGGGGTCTGAGCTATCACAGTGGGAGCCCGGGTTTCCCCCAGTTGCACAGCCCTGCTCTCCTAGCTGGTGAGTACTGTGAAGATGGTCTGGGTGGGGGGCAGCCAAGCCCAGGGAGCCCGGGGAGACAGGGGGCCTTTCAAAGCCCATGTCCCATTTGAGCCCCGTTCTGCCCTCGCTGGGTGGCTTGGCAGGTGGGGAGGTGAGGCAGGCCCAGCCTGCACAGGAGCCCCAGGGACACTCTTGGGGTGAGGAGGACAGGGCAGCTATGGCCTCCTGTGACTGCAACCAGGAGCCCTTTGCCTTTCTAACTGGGGTCCCGCCACACAGCTGGGGCCACGCGAGTGCCACGTAGGTGCGGCGCCACGGCACGTAGCCCACCGTCTCCTTCCTGCGGACACCTGCGTGCCAGGGCCCATCGCTCCCGCTGCCTCCCTCACTGGACGCTCAGTGCCCTGCTCCTGAGGCCATGCAGTGTGCCTCGTTAAACACAGAAGCCAAAGATCAGATGCAGGCAGGGGCTGCATCGCTGATCTGCTCAGCCCCAGCGTCAGGAAACAGCTCACATAGTCGCGCAAACGCAAGCAGCTGTTGGAATGGTCGGCCCAGCACCTCCACAGGGAACACGCAAGTATCTGTGGCTCTTAAATCCTGTCAAGATCCCCATTTACCTGATTTCCTTGGGGGTACAATGACAGCATTCCAGGCACCGCAGAGGGCTCTAATTGCCAGCCGTAGCTGCTCTGCGCCTACTGTGTGTGACTGGATCAGCACCTCTAGTGCACAGCAGCCAGCCAACAGGGGGAGTGTGTTTTCCACAGGGAAGGCCACGCTGTGCCGGGGGGTGGGGGGAGTACCAGGAACTTCCGGCAAACAGCTGGCTGCCACTTGCTTTGATGCAGCGTTAATCTGTAATGTGCTCTGACCGAGCACTAGTGGAACCCAACCCCACAGTAAATGGAGCAGCTGTGGAACTACAGGCCTAAACAGCGCAGGGTATTTTACAATGCATGGAAGTCCTAGCAAAGAGGCAGGCAGAAAAGCAAGGGTGCCAGATGGCCTGAGACAGCTCGCACGAGTCCTAGGAGGTGGACATGACATCTCTTCCTTCAGTCACCAGACACAGGTAGTTATTGGTGATGACAAACACTACTACACATTTCTCTCTAAAGCTGGTAAAAGAGAATACAGATGAATGCCCAAAATTCCTCAATTTCTATTATTATAACTGAGTTGAGCTTGCCAGTTTAAAAAATATGATTTTCCAAAGCAGTGGATACACAGCATAAAAAGAAAAAAAAAGTCCTGGGGGATTTAGCTCAGTGGCACAGTGCCTGCTTGGGAAGGGTGAGGTTCTGGTTTGATTCCTGATACAGATATATAGATGGGTGGAGCGATAAATACATAGATTTGATTATGAAGAATAAAATCAAACAAACACGATAAAAATTCCTGAAAATGTTCTTGCTGATGGATCATACCAACATTCATTGCTGCTGAAGAGATGACTTATTACACTGCACTGTATCTTCTTTGAGAAATATATGGTTCTGCGGTTCTCTGGCAGTGGCAGACTCACAAAAATGCAGATTTTTTTGGATGTCTGACTGAATAATTACCTCCCACAGCAATATGAGAATCAAAAGTAAAATTTAATGATAGAAACAACCAATACAGTACACACATATTAATGGTTCTGATGAAAAAACCATGAAAAATTATACACTGTGTATAATTTGCAATTTTATTGGGATATGTATAAATATCTTCATGTTACATCACAATTACTAAACCCCTAAAAAGATTAAACAAATATAAAAATACTGAGCCTACTGTCACATAAGAAATACAAGTCTCTTCACTTTACGATCTAATGTAGTGCAAAATAAAGTTAACTGATAGGTACTTTAAGAGACAATATTAAACTCCTGTGCTATTGATTACAAGAAGATACAGAATTATGTGAGCATTTATTCTTTTTGTTTTTCTTGTTGTTGTTTTTGTTTTTGAGAGTGCTTTGCTATGGAGCCCAGGCTGGCATGAAACTCACAATGATCCTCCTGCCTCAGGCCCCACAGTGCTGGGATTAGAAGCATGCCTCTACTTCTGACTATGTTAACTGTTTGTAGTGTTTTCTTGGTACTTGGAATCAAGCTCAGGACTTGGCACTTGCCAGGCAGGCACCGTGCTCCCAAGCTACCTTTACATTGCAAAGAGAATTTAAAATTACTTAATACAGAGATCTATGTAAGAGACAAGCTTACAATATTTACACTTTAGCGTATCTCCTCCACATGGGTCTTTTCTGGAGAAATATTTGATCTCTCATCTTTATACAATTCATTTATGTTTAAACTGTATAAAAAGTGTACAAGGGATCTGAAAAACATGTTATAACTGAGACCCTTGTACATTCTCAGGCTTTTGACATAGCATTCTTGAACGCAGGACAACTCGTAACACGTGTAAAACTCTTATATTAATGGTTCCTCACTATACTATTTGCCAGATAGATTAACACAGAATGACCACAGGTGTCCCTATGTAAGACAGTGAAACGCATTTCTCCAGTGTGCAGTGCCACGTCTCATGAAAAGCAATGAGAAAATAAAGACCCCTCGTGCTCTATGTTCCTACTAACGCTCGGGTTTCCAGTTTCTGATGTTACGGGCGTCACACAATGCTTTCTTACATCATTCACACAGGCCTTCTCTTTAGTGGGAGTGCTGTCATGTATTGCAAGTTAACACGCAAGAGCTGAAGGGTTGCCTATATAATACAATGTTCCCATCATGTGAGTTCTCTCATGAACTTCTGTTAATTTAAAAAAATCTCCCACATTGCTTCTGTATATTCCGAGTCTCTTTATGTATGGAATGATACCCGTGGACTGACAGAGGTCTCACTACACTTGTAAGAAAAGGCTCTCCTCAGTCTGGCTCATGTCTAAATGAATTCATACATTGAGTGAGGGTACTCTCCTTGTTAACATGCACGCTGCTCACTGCAGACCTTTCCTTACTGTTTCTGCAGCCTTTCTCCCAGGTGTAATTTCTTTCATGTATTCCCCAACAGCTCCGTGTACTGAATGCATGCATGCATGCACTGCTTACATACGTAGCATCTCAATAGTGTGTGCTCCTTTGTGTCTTTGATAACGACCATGTGAGCTGGAAGCTTCCTCATTGGTTTACACCACAGTGTCATTAGTTTCCAGTGTTTCACAAGCAATGTGTGGTGGAAGTTTGCTCACGTTATTTACATACACAGGATTTCACCTGCAGCATGAGTTCTTTCACGTTCATGACCATCTCTGTGTGTCTACCTACATGGTTCTTCTCCCCAGTGTGAATTCATGAATATCGGCTGCAATTTTCACATGATCTGAACGTTTTCCCACATTGCTGAGATAGTGCTGGCCCTGACCACTATTGGACCTGTTATGTTCCTGACAACTGTTTTGTCTGCTGAAAGTTTTCTCACATTGCTTACATACATAGGGTTTCTCTGGAGTGTGAATTCTGTCATTAGCAACTAGCATGTGTGCCAAAAGCTTTCTCACATGACTTACATACATAGGGTTTCTCCACAGTTGCATTCTTTCATGTTTTGGACAATTTGACTGTGATCTGAAAGCTTTCCCACATTGCTTACATCCATAGGGTTTCTCCAGTGTGTCTTCTTTCATGAATTTTAAAATCCTTGTTTGCACTGTAAACTTACCCACATTGTTTACATGTATAAAGTTTCTCCCCGTGTGAGTCCACACGTCTTTGACAATTTGAGTGTGAAGTGAAATCTTTCCCACATTGTGTACACATATATGGTTTCTCCCCATTGTGAGTCCTTTCATGTTCTTGATAATTCCTTTTTGTTTCCCACATTTCTTACATACCTAGGGTTTCTCCCAAGTGTGGGTCATTTGATGCACTTGCCAATTGTCTCATGCTAAAAGCTTTCCCACACTGGTTACATATATACCGTTTATCCCCAGTGTGAGTCACTTCATGAGTTTGACAAACACCACTTGTAATGAAAGCTTTCCTATATTGCTTACACACATAAGGTTCTTTCCATTGTGAATTCTTTCATGAACTCAACAAATATTACTTTCGGTGAAAACTTTCTCATACTGCTTACATACATAGGATTTCTCCATAGTGTGACTTTCATAGTTTTGAGGACTATCACTGGTGGCGAAAATTTTCCCTCATTGGTTACATACATACTGTTTGTTCCCAGGGTGATTCCTTTCATGTTTTTTACAATACTTACTTGAGCTGAAAGCTTTCCCACATTCCTTACATACATATGGTTTCTCCCCAGTGTGGCTTCTTTCATGTATTTTACGGTCCTTGTTTGTGCTGTAAGCTTTCCCACAGTGCTTACATACATAGGGTTTCTCACCTGTGTGAGTCCGTACATGTCTTTGACAATTTGAGTGTGACCTGAAAGCTTTCCCGCATTGTATACATATATAGGGTTTCTCTCCAGTGTGAGTCCATTCATGCCTTTGAAAACCACTACTTGTGTTGAAAGCTTTCCCACACTGCTTACATACATAGGGTTTCTCCCCAGTGTGAGTCCTTTCATGTATCTGACAATTCCTTTTTGTGGTGAAAGCTTTCCCACATTTCTTACATACATATGGTTTCTCCCCAGTGTGAGTCCATTCATGCATTTGCCAGTTATGTTTCATGCTGAAAGATTTCCCACACTGATTACATACATAGGGTTTTTCCCCAGTATGTGTTGCTTCATGAGTTTGGCATACACCACGTGTGCTGAAAGCTTTCCCACACTGCTTACATACATAGGGTTTCTCTGCAGTGTGAATCCTTTCATGCACTTGACAATTCCTTTTTGTGCTAAAAGCCTTCCCACAATGACTACATATATAGGGTTTCTCCCCAGTGTGACTTCTTTCATGTATTCGGCAACGATCACGAGTGCTGAAACCTTTCCCACAATGGTTACACACATAGGGTTTTTCTCCAGTGTGAATTCTTTCATGAATTCGACAACTACTACTTTTGCTGAAAGCTTTCCCACACTGCTTACATACATAGGGTTTCTCCCCAGTGTGACTTCTTTCATGTATTCGACAACTATCTTGGGTGCTGAAAGCTTTCCCACATTGGTTACATATATAGGGTTTCTCTCCAGTGTGAATTCTTTCATGAATTCGATAAGTACTACTTTTGCTGAAAGCTTTCCCACACTGGTTACATACATAGGGTTTCTCTCCAGTGTGAATCCATTCATGCATTTGCCAGCTATGTTTTCTGCTGAAAGCTTTCCCACACTGGTTACATACATAGGGTTTCTCCCCAGTGTGAATCCATTCATGCATTCGCCAACTATCTCTTCTGCTGAAAGCTTTACCACATTGCGTACATACATATGGCTTTTCTGCAAAGTGACTTCTTTCATTATTACCCAATGAATTATTAGTGAAGGATTTTACACACTGTTTAAGTCCATAGGTTTTATCTCTGAAGTGAGGTTTTTCATGTGTCTGAATATCATGGTGATAATTACAATCTTTTCCCCATGATACACGTATGTACATATTGACTTCACTGTGACTGCTTGCTCCAATTTGAACATCATTTGGTGTAATGATGGAAATGCTTTCACGTGGTTTTATACCCACAACTTTCATTTGCACGTTTGCATCTGGTGTCGGAGAAACCATTTCGCCTGGTTGATACCAGAATTTATATTGCCAGGACTGCTCTACCTCTTCACTTCTGTAAAGGGGAGAGTAACAAATCAACCACTCACATTTTACAGTGTCTTTGTAGTAATGATTCACCATGAGGAATCTGCTTGGATGACCTAAAGAACATAGAGCCACCCCATTATTGTGCACTCTGCATGCTGGCTGGGATGCAGCTTTCACCCAAACAGGATTCATTTGGGAGTTTGTAACTGACCCATTTGCAATTCACAATACTTATTTTCACTTTGAGGAACTGGATCACAGCTTGATGAGCCATGTTCCACGCACTGATGACTTCTGATACCTTTTCCTCCATGACTCCATGCTCTCCCCTCCACTGAACCTCCTCACCCCCTCCACAGTGCCTGCCTCGCTCTTTGCCACCATCGCTCCTCCATTTACTCCTTAACTCATATGGTGAAGATTCTCATGCAAAAGAGAACAGTTGCGGGGCTGAGGATTTAGCTCAGTGGGTTAAGCGCCTGCCTGGCAAGCGCAAGGTCGTGAGTTCAATCCCCAGTAACAACAACAACAAAAAAAAAAAAAACAAAAAACTTAAAGAGCTTAAAAGAGAACATTTGCCATTGAAATTTCACTTTTCGACTTATTTAAACTAACATTATGGTGTCTACATTCATCCATATTTTGGCAAATGCCATCACTTCATTCTTTTTGTGCATGAATATAATGCCATTATGTGTATATAACATGTTTTTCACTACTGGAAATTGAATCTGTGGTTTCAGCACTAACATACATCCACATGCATTTTTATTTTTATTTTGAAACAAGAGCCTCATCAATCATTAAATTACCCAGGCTAAGCATGAATGCATGATCTTCCTGCCTCAGTTTCCTAGAATACTAGGAGTCTAAGCATGTCCTTTTATGCCCAAGTGATTCCATATTTCCTTAGTCAATTCATCTAAGAATGGATATTTAGGCTTTTGCTAGAGCTTAGCTTTTCCAATCTGTGCTGCTACAAATGGTTATCTGAGTACCACTGTAATGTGATTACTTTAACATTTGGGGGAATATATGTAGTATAAGCATAGTTGGATACACGCTGGGAGAGTGGTGCATAACTGTCATCCCAGCACTTGGGAGGCTGAGGCTGGAGGATTACTGTGAGTTTGAGGCAAGCCTGGACTACACAGTGCTTACCTGTTTTTTTTTTAAAAAGTATAGAGGGATAAAATACAATGTCTACATTTCTTTTTCTGTGGAATTTCTACACATTTGAATAGATGCTATAGCACATTGACAGTTCCACCCATGACATGGAGATATGCCTTTTATTATTTTGGAATATGAGTCCAAAATCAATGAGATCAAAACAGTGGTGTTCATGTGGATTTTGAATATATCCACAATATTAAAATTTTTCAAACACTGAATGTGTACATCACATTGAACTACATATGATGTCACATAGTTGTTTAATATGGAAGTGGCCTTTTAAAAACACATGTATGTATCATTAGAAATTAGCTCTTAATGCATACAAAAAATTTCTTGCGTATCGTCCTGTCTTCAATGTCTGGATTCAATTTCAATGTGCACGTGTATAAATCTGAGCATGGAAACAGTTGTAAATTTTCTATTTCAATTTTTAAAATTTCAGGTAAGGTCTCTGTAGTTGAGGCAGCTTCGAACTCACTGTGTGGCCCACTCTGGCCTGAAACTGGCGCCGTTTTCCTGCCTCAGTCTCCAGAGTGCTGGGATTACAGGTGGGTACCAGTGCCTCCCGCTAGCATTTTTTTACTTTACCTCAATGATGTCAGCTATGGCAGCACATGAGTACCAAGTGCATTTCAGATACAGGAGTATTTCAAATACTCATCTGTCAGATTAGACATGTTCAATGTGATTCATCCACTGAGAAATTTTGTGAGATTAAAGAAGTTTGAACATGATCCTATTTGTGTAGTTTGCTTGAGTTTAATATTCTGACATTTAAGGATCTTTCTTCTCTGATTACAAATTACCTTAGATGTTTCCTGCAATTTCTGTACTCATCTTCAATTTGCTGGTCATCTGAGTTCCTTCCTAAAATGTAGAAACAGAAATGTAATGATGAGTTACTAAACATATGAAACTTGGTAGAGTCTAGTTTGAGTCACGGTACAGTGTCATCATGCTGGGAAGATGCCTAACATTTCAATCTTCCCATTACGGACCCTGTGCGGATGAGCAGGACCCAGATGGCATCTTCCTTACCTATGGCAGCCAGGTTCATAAAGGTTTCCCACATGACATCTCTGTAGAGCTTCTTTTGGGATGGATCCAGCAGAGCCCACTCCTCCCCGGTGAAGTTCACAGCCACATCCTCAATGGTCACTGCCTCCTGCATCATCAGACATGGATTTCCAGGAAAAACAGTGAGATATAAACATGAAGCATCTCAACTCTACCCATAAAAAGCCCATGTGAGGCAGAGTTTTCCAAATATTTATTTCATGTGGTGGTCATCAGTTATTCTCCATCCAGTTGCATTCGTCACACAGGACCTTAAGTGACAGTGGAATGGGAACATTGCTTCTCCTGGTGGTTAAGCCTCAGTTTACTTGAACAAAGTCACTAAAGCATGGGTCACAGAAGAAGCCTACAAATCTGAATCCAAGTGAAAAAAGTAAGTAACGAATATGTGAAGACTTGCTCTGAGGGATTAAAGAAAATGTATTTTCTCTAACTTGCTCTTTAGGGCATGATTCCTTCCTTTTCTGATTCTGCTAACATGGCACTGTTGAGGTTCTACCTTTTGTTGCTTCCATGCACTAATTTACACGTGACCTGTGTGAGAATTTACCCTGGAGAGCTCCACCACCGTGGCTAAGAGGCAGGGAGGAAAGCAACCCCGTTGTCTCTCCTGGCATCACAAGCCACCCAGAGAAGGTCAGCCCATCTGGGCAGCCGCACAGGACTCGGCAAACTTAGGACAAGGAGCAGCTCGAGAGACAGAATGAAGGGCTGGGAAGGCAGAGCGAGGAAGGAGGAACAGGCTGTGGGCAGGGACAAGCCTGAGTTTCTCACGTGGTCCAGATGCTCACAAGACACGAACAGCCGTGCTCTCACCTACCTCGTCAGACTGCCCGCTGCAAAGCTGGTCCCGCCCCTGCTCCCCCAGCACCGTGAGAGCACTCCCGTCCCCGCGTTCCAACACTGCACCCTAAAATGCTGCCAGTGTGCTGGTGAGATCTGACTGCTGTTTCAACATACAAAGAAAAATAGGTAGCTAAAGTCCGTTTATTTCCCTTCAGTTTCAAAACCCTCCCATCAGTCCGTGTCTGCAGCACAGACTGACCGCGTTCACCACGGGGAGCAGGTCCATGCGCGCGGCAGCGTCCTTCTCCTCCCAACCCGTCCCCTCCCCACCTTCACCCCACCTCTTGGCCTCCTTCCCTTTTGCGACACTGCAGTCTCCCTGGTTCCTATTATCTGTCTTTCACTGTGCTCCTCCATGTATCTATGCTTCTTCTTGTTCATGAAGAGTCTCCAAATAGTATACGTGCTAATTTGGAAAGTTAATGAAAACCTTTACATTTTCTATTGGAAAATGTCGTAGAACTCTGAAACTAAATTAAGGAAGCCATATTATCCTGTGGTTCACTGACCTGAAAGGTGGCATAAGGGAGAGAAATGGGGGGATGCACACGTGTATCAAATGTACTGAAAGGCAGTACCCTGGAAACTTAACCGGCACTGATCATGAAAGGAAAAACAGAAGACAAAACCTTTTCAGTGCCAAATACACCTGCAAATGTGTCAGCTTGTTTAAGGTTCAGACGTAGGGAACCCACTCTGAAGAACACTTCTCTATCAGTAGGGAGAATACCCGAGTACGGGGAAGAAAGAGAGACTTCAGTGGACTCGCTTGCAGATACAAAATGTCTCAAGTTACTTTTTTTTCATGGCTGAGTCAATAAAACCCAGCACCTAAAGTCAAAGCAGGAATGGGTTGTGTTGTAGAGATCGCGGTGCAAGGTAGAGTGACATGGCAGAGGGGCATCACGGCGGAGAGGCAGCCCATCAGAGTCAGGTGGCAGCAAAAGCAGTAAGCAGCAGGCAGGCAGTGACAACAGCCCTCATTCCACCCTTAAATTGTATCCATGGTAGGAGCACTAACTCCCGTAATCCTTCCATCTCACCGTGGCACAGCTCAAACGACAACTGGGTGCTACTAAACAACTCACTAAATCTTA
>PVJX010022075.1:0-31062 GCA_004027295.1 Dolichotis patagonum | reverse complement strand
CAGCAGATTTATCCACTGATGAATTCAGCAGCTGAGTGTGTTGCTGGTGGTGGGCCTGGTTAGAGGTGATCACTTGTCTCCCTCCCTTTGCTCTCCGCTTCCTGGCTGCTATGACATGAGTAGCTTTCCCCTGCCAGGTCCTTCTGCCATGTTTTTTCCCCTTGGAGTTAGCTGATGAGAGATGAATTCCTCCAAAAACCACGAGCCAAAATAAACATGTCCTTTAAGCTGTGGTTGTTTAGTATTTTTCCCTAAGCACAAGAAACTGATTAGGCCAATTGGTATGTTTAGCCATTTACATGTGAGGTAATCACTGATGTGCTTAGAGTTAAGTCTACATTTTATTACGTGCTTCCTGCTTTATCCCTAGTTTCATTCTCCTGCTTCCCTTTCTTTGCTTTGTTTTTCTATTATTCCACTGCAATTTTTTACTTATATTTTTGGCTGTGTCTTTACATACTTTTTGTAGTGGTTACTCTAGAGAATATGATAAACACAATAAAACTTTTAGTCAATTTAGATTAAAATTGATCACTTACAGTGGAAGGTAAAAAAATCACTGCATAGAATCTTTCCCCTGTCCTATGAATGCTTAGATGTCCTATTTACTGTATTCATAGATCTTGAAAATTCAGTAAAAGATGTTATACTTTTTGATTTTTTTGGACTAGGGAGTGAATTAAGGGACTTCACCCTAAGCCACATTTCTAGCCCTTTTTAATATTTTACTGTATTTTAATTTGTTTTGAGACAGGATCTTGCTAAATTGCTAAGTTATCCAGGCCAGGCTTGAATTTATGATCCTTCTGTCTCAGCCTCCCAAATTACTAAGATTACAGAAATGAGCTTTCAGGCCCTTTTTAACTTTTGATTTCAATCATCCAGATTTTAAAGAACTGAAGAGAATAGTCTACTACATTTACCCATATATCTAACATTTCTATGACTCTTCTTTCTTTCCTAATATTTCAAATTTCCTCCTGTGTCACTTTATTTTTTTATGTACTTCTTTTCAGAAGTAGAACAGGTGGGTCAGTTAAGAATTCTCTTAGTTTTTCTTCTTTTGAGAATACCTTTGTTTCTTCTTCATTCTTCATGATTGTTTTAGCTGACTGTAGATTTATAGGTTGATAGTACTTTGGTTTCAGTATTTAAAATATGACATGGCTCTTCCTTCTGAATTAATGTTTTTTTAAATGAAAAATTTACAATCATTTTTAAAGAAGCCAGGCCATTTGTCCTGCCCTCATGATTTCTTGTGAGAAAATCATACTCAGTTGAAAAATTGCTTGTTATAAGTAATGTGCCATTTTTTTTTCTCCTTTGGTTTCTTTTTCTTGATGCTTTTTCTTTAGTTTGTAGCAGTTTGGTTATGATGTTTCTGGGCATGGATATCTTTGTGGGGCTATGGCTTGTTTATTTCTATTTAGATCTCCCCAACTTTTTTAGACCTATAAGTTTACATTTTTCACAAAACTCAGGAGATTTTCAGCCATTTTTTTTCAAATTATCTTTTTTTCACCACATTTCACTTTCTTCTCTCCTTCTTAACATTTGGAGGGTGTGAATATTAGACATTTTTGCATTGTCATGCAGATGCCTAAAGATTTATTCATTTTTAATGAGATTTTTCTCTTTCAGTTGTTGAGATTGGATAATTTCTATAGATCTTTCTTTAATTTACTTATTATTTCCTTTGCCTTTTTTCCTTGTTTTATTGAACTTGTGTTTATTTACTTACTCTGTTTCTTAGCTCTAATTTTTTGTTTTTTCCTTGTAGCCTTATAGTCTAAATTTTTTAAGAAAAACTTTCTGTCTTTGCATTCATTTCAAGTTCATTTACTCTTACTGTTTGAAGCATGTTTGTAATTAGTGCTATACAGTCTTTGTAAGACAGTCTTCATATCTGTATCATTTCAGGACATCTGATTTCTTTCCACCCAAGTTGAGGTTCTATATTTCTTCATATGCTGAATAATTTTGCATCTTATCTTAGACATTTTGAATTGTATTATGATAACTGAATCTTATTTATATCTATGGAGAACTTTGAAATTTTTGTTTTATTAAATGAATAATCTGTTTAAAGTCCACTTTCAAATTCTAAACAGCCCCCACAGTAGTGCCATTAAAATCAGTCACACATTTGCATCATCAGTTCTCAAAGTCCAAGAGATGTAAGTTAGTGTCAAATCCATATGACTAGGAGCTCATAAATACTTTTATAGGTCCACTTTTGCAAACTTTTCCCTCTCTGCTTTCTGCAAAATATATTTGAGTTTCCTGAGACTCCTTCTTTCAGTATTTCACAAAAAACCTGGACTTTATTTGCATACCCTGCTATGTAATGTCTGCATACCCCACATCCAGAGCGAGGGAGCAGGACGGAGGGGTAAAAAACAACAGTATGGTTGCACACTACCCTCCAGTATCTCCCATTTGAGGGAAAGTTCTATATGTCTCAGTTTTATACATCTATAGGCCACTGGGACCCAGAAAGGAACCAAATAGCAGAAAAGGAAATTATCTTTTCTGTACATTAGGAAACTTTTGAGGATTTCTCCTGGAGCTATTCAGTCTGTACCAATGTCTACCTCTGAGTTTCAGGATGGCTGAGCTTATGGTCAAGTAACAGCGGCCACAAAACAAAGGCAAGTTCATGGGTGGTTTAGTAATATGGGAATTCTGATCTTCCTCCCATTCCACTTACTTTTTACTTCTTATGTTTTTACTTTTTGCAGCTCTCAAACACCTAATGCATACATTCTGGGCACACATTTAATTGCTTGAATGGGAGAAGCAGAGTGGAATGGGGAATTCCATTTTAATGGGAATCAGAACTTTGGAAACTTTAAAAAAAAAAACTCAAACTAAGACAGGTATTTAACTTTCAGCTCCAGAGATTTTGATTCAATTTGTGTGGATTGGGAGAAAGACAAAAATGTGTGTGTGTGTGTGTGTGTGTGTGTGTGTGTCTGTTTTTAAAATTGTGAAGGAGACATCAAATTAAGAACCTCTGTCCTAATCCTTGATACCCAGAGATAGACATTTTATTTTAGAAATCCATTGCTACATTTTATTGCTGTCTTTGTCAAACATTTACTGCATATATAAAGGGTTAACTTTATGGAAAATGGTCGCATGTTTATATTCTGGAATGATTATTTTCTGTCTTGAATGCCTATTGGAATACCTATTAGTTACATGTTATGCAATAATTTCCTTGCCTTGTAAGCCCAGTTTTGCCTCTGGAAAATGAGGATGATAATGAATACCTATAAAAGTTCTGTTGGAAATATTAAATGAGATAATGGATGTAAAATACACCATATGGTACCTGGAATATAGTTAATATTCAGTAAGTGTAAACTGTTATTACCATTCACATTTTACAGGTGAGGAACATAAAACTCAGACATATTGAACAACTTGCCCAAAGCATCTTTCTAGGGCTTTTAAGCTTACATCAACCAGACTCTGGAACATAATGAGGCTGTCTGAGACGAGATAGGCAGAAATACCTGAGAAAACCAGGAAAGACTGAAATACTTCAAATGCTGTTTTGTCTATATAAAAAAAGAAATCTGTCCAAAGTATCTGAACTGTTTGTGGGTAACAAGATGTATAGCTTCTTCCAGGAAGTGCAAGTCGTAATAACATTTGGGCAGAAACACCAGTGAAGCATAATTGTTCTAGAATATCCAGGGACTTCTTTTTATGTGTGGATAGGCTTAAATTTTTTCGTGGTGAGAGAAGATGAGGAGATCCCAGTCTTGTCCTTTCTCCTCCTTTATCTTTGACCTCCATTATGTTATCTTCTTGAACAAGATGCTTATAGGTTTAGGACCATGTTCAGAAACGGCAACATATTGCTAGACAACATTATCTATATACATGTAGAGGATACAGTATAATGAAGTATTTGTAATTTATGCAGAGTGTGTTATTACCTAGTGAATTTTAAATTAACAAGGAACTTCTCCCAGGTTTTCTAACTAAAGACTTCAAGGAATATTTTAACTTATTTGCTTCCCAAAATGTACATTTAGTTTTAATTTCCCTTTCTATTTCTATTTCTTCCTTTCTTACCATCCTTAAAAAAGAAAAATATGTTTTTTCTTCTAGGCAGAGGAGGACCTGGGGCTCTCTTAAAAGAAATTCTATCATTATAATGTGATTCCCATTTTGAGAATGAGGAGTGGTATCTGAGTCTTACATTTTATCTGTCAGTTTATTAATAGGAATAGCTCTTTGGAGATCTTTATTCCATCAGGTAACATTATCCATGTCAGAAGCGCAACATCTAGAATAAATTTAATGTACCTTTTAAAACCACACTGTTGAAATATTCACAAGCTGTGACTCTCTTTCGGTCTGTGTGTGTAGGTGGAGGGAAGTGGATGGTAGTAATAAAGTGAGAGGGCCAGGGAGAAGTGGTGACATGTACCGGGGAGGGGAGGTGACTCTGTGGATTCTCAGTTGTAAATACCAATAGTTTCCGAAATTCAAATTTGACATTCAGAAAGAAATGTAACTTCTGTCACATCTTCATGGAACAATGACAAGTTACTTTGTGATTTCTACCTTTTTTTCCCCTTCAAACAGCACCTTTCACCTTGGCTGCCTGTCTCTTGTACTCTCAATAGTGAGGATTTAGCTTTGACAAACATGTGTTTCACATTATCAACTTCGTTTTGATGAAGACAGACCTCAGGACCCCATTGGCTGCGTGGTCCAGTAAGTACCACCTCTCTCTCTCTCTCTCTCTCTCTCTGTCTCTCTCTCTCTCGTGCTGGACCTAGAACACACAGAAATGACATTACTCCTTGAATGCAGGAGCTCAGAAGTGGTCTCTGACATAGTTGTAGGGAGCAAAGGTATTTTGGAAAAGCTTTAGTGCTAAGGATGCAGGAAAGGGAATTGTTGGTTCTGAACTGCAACTACATGCACAGTGCACACAAAATATAGCTGGCTTTTAAAATGTGACACCTTTCCTCATGAAGACTCTTTCCCCAGAGGTTAGGACAGGATGCATGAATTTTTCTGAGCACCACATTGTTCCAGAATAAAAAAAAAACAACAATGTGCCAAGCTGGACTTGGACTTTCATTTTCCCACAGCGTGACATGGCAAGAAGCAGCTGTGCTTGGCAGAGAGAAGAGGAGAAGTGGAGAGAAGTGGTGGAGAGAAGAGGCAGAGGTCCCCGGTCTTTCTCGACCATGCCCATGGCAGATTTCCCCCTCTATAGTATTTTTCCTGCCAGTTCTTCATTTTTTAGCAGTTGATATAGAGAAAGTTCAAATAAAGATTGGATTTAACTAATCGGATCTCAGGCCTGCCATTTCCCATGGCTCAGTGGGCTCCATCTCTTATTTGAGTCCATTTCCTCATCTACAAAACCAAGAATGACTCTCTAAATTATGACAATTATGAGAGGTAACATTTAAAAATAGCTTTGAAAATAATATATATGTGCTATATATATATATATATATATATATATATATATATATATGCTGATAATAACAATAGTAATAAAAGTAAACTATAGTAATGGTAGACATTTATTGAACACTTATAATGCATTAGAGCCCGTGTTGAAGTTTTCAAGCTCCATCTCCCTCTCTCTCACTTGGTCCTTATCCCAAGCTGAAAGAAAGGTACCAAATATGATGTACATGAACAACTAAACATTCAGGAAATAGTTTTGGCGATCTCTATTGTGCTAAGGGGGAAGACAGATTTGCAAGTTTAATGAATCACTCATTCTTTTTTCCTTCAATCATTTAAGGTCCAAATTGACGAATTTGATTTTCCAAGTAAATACTTGAAAGTCCCTGAAGATAATGCACATATCTCTCCAGTTCACCAGGATCACTAATGTATTTCTGAATAAATGTAAGTCAGTGGTTCTCAACCAGGGGTCATCGTGCTACCCAAGCAAATCTGGCAATGTCTAGAAGCATTCAAGATTATCACAATTGGCTGGAGCTACTGGCATCAAAGGGTTAGAGACCAGAAGAACTGGTCAGTATCCTATAATACATAGGGCATTTCCCAAACACATGTCAATATTTTTAAAAAGTCAGTGCTAGGATTGAGAAATTTTGATTTATATCAGTGAAAAAATAATTGTATGAATTAATATACTTGCTGAGCTATCACAAAATATGACATATCATGCCAGTTCTATCCAGGCATCAGAAGATGAAAGCTCTCATCTTTTTCTGATTGTAGCTCTCATTATCATCCCTCATGACCATAATTCTTTTTTTGTGTTTGTGGAGTCTTCTTTCAGCAGACACTAGATGATTGTGCTTCAATAATTGAATATAAAACCAGATAGAAATTCAGACCATCTATAGTAATCAGTTTTACATTACTGCAACAAAATACCAGAGGCAAGTAACTTATAAAGAGAAAGAGTTTGTCTAGTTTACAGTTTTGGAAGTTAAAAAGTACAGAGCCCAGATCAACCAGGTTCTCAGCCCAGGGTAGCAAGAAGGTGGCATGTTATGGTGGAGCACATGTAAAAGCAACAATGGTTGCATATTGGAGAGAAGACTGGGGACTCCACAATCCCCTTCAAGAATACACCCTAGTGACCTAAGAACATCCAAGGAGACCTCATTTCCTAAAATTTCCACCACCTACTCCACTCAATAGCTCCACTCTGGAGACCAGGTCTTTAACTCATTAAGGAGCCTTTAGCATCCAAAGTATAGCACCATCTTTTCTCCAAAGAAGACTCACTTTCACTCCTTGTCCCCACAAGGGATATTTTGCCAAAACAACCTCTTTGGGTGACTTCAGGAGCCCATATGGAAAGGAAGCAATCCACCAAGCTTAACACATGATTGTTCTGGGTACCTTTCAATGTCCTATCTTTATTTTGCCTTTTAATTATTTTATGACAATATTTATTATATCTTTGTAAATTATTCATATTTTTGTAAAATACCCTGAGTACTTCCGATCAGAAGGCAGAGAATTTTTTTTAAATAAATTCAATACATAAGAGAAGTAAAACAAGTTAACATTTCTCCCAAAATCCCCTTTTTCTGATTCAGTATTTCTTGGGCAAACTAAGAATTCATTTCTGCTATGAATCACTAACCTAGTTTAAAAAACTATAAGGAAATAAAACACCAAGCAATACTCTACCTTTTTCAGGAAGTAAAGGAGGTGACAGAGGCGGGGGTGGAGAGAGAATGTAGGGTAGAAGACATAGACGGCAGCTGATTTACTTTAAGAAGTTTGTGTAAACAACATACAATGTGTACAACTTTGATTAATAAGTACAAATTCATAAACACTTTTCTGATAGGTTTTATGCAAGGAAATGAGATTATAATAAGAAAAAGATTGGAAGAAACCAAAAAAGAGAAATGGTAGAGAGGTTAGTCATGAAACAGCGAAGGCTTCAGGGACCGAGGGCAGGGTATTCCGCTCCCCTAATCACCATTCTGTGCTGTACCTCGATTGTCCTGCATCTTTGAAGCTCCACTTCGTGCTCACTTCCTTGGTAGCCAAAATTTCAGATTTTATGGTGGATTTAAGTGATGTGAAATAAGAATCATCCTTTCCAATGTTTTGATCTTTTATGGCTTACAGACAGTGGAAAGGCTCATTCTTTTATCATTTGCTAAGCCATTCTCCTTTTGCTGCATCTTCCCTCCCAAAATGCCAATAATCTTTTTTCCTTTTATAGAGTGAACTAAAACAAAACAGGTCCTTGTCCACCTACCACTTGCATTCTTTCAAAGTAATAAAAAACACAGAAGCCAACTAAGGTGGAGTCTGACAAATGCATTCAAGTAACAGCAATAACATTTGGGGGGGGGTACTGGGGATTGAACTCATGACCTCGCACTTGCTAGGCAGCTGCTTACGCTGTTGAGCTAAATCCCCAGCATGACAATAACATTTTAATTTAAATATTTCTGTATATTATAAATGCTCTCTCACACTTTTCAGTTCTGCAGGTAGAAATGCTTGACAGTTGCATACCCCCTCATGCTCATATACTAAATCCTATAATTAGCTTGTTGGGTAAACTGACCGACACTTAAAGTAATATGCATGTTTAGTCATGAATAATGCTAGCCTGGAACCTATTTAACCTGTGTGAAACTTCCTGGCAAATTAATTGCTATCCCATTTTATTATTGAACATTAAATATTTGACCTCTCATAATTTTAACATGAAAGGCCTTTTCTAGTTTGTTGTGTTTACATCATCAAATCAAAATGGCTTTGACAAGCCAAAGACATATTTTTAGTTCTTTCAAGAGTCCAACAATAAACCCCTCGCAAATAAGACATAATTTTATCTTAGCATTGACTATATAGTTGGCAAAACAATTTTGTGAAAGGATGTTACAGAAACCAGGCCATACTGTCATGGTATAAGAAATTTTGAAGTGCTTTAAGAGAATTATTTATTTTCCTGTGAAAGTAAGAATGATTCTTAATTTTCTTGTTTCCAATGCTTCCTAGTAACCAAAGGATGAATATACAATGCCACAGGAAGTTGTATGGAAATTTTACAAGATGCAATTATACAATTTGCAGTGGTGGCTGCTATTTGGAAAGCTGCTGCTACATGTGACTCAGTTCCTAAAAGTGTCACTGTAGCTTAGATTGTGGATGACCCAAACACTGCTTGGAAAATGTTACCCAGTCTTTAATACTAGGTCCAGATTCCTCTAGCCCCGGGTACATTTCCCATTCTATTTTAATTATACATCAGTGCTTCAGAGGAACTCTTCTTTCCGGAACTATTGCACATTTCTAATTGCTGAGATACTACAATGCCATTGCTGGCAACTCATTTACACATTTCAAAAAATATTTTACCAAATGCCTACAGAATATATGAGAAGATAAATTGTGAAAATTTTTAGATTTATTATTAAAACTAAGGCCATAACGGGTATTTCAAAATCTAGTGAAACTACTCTGTGTGATACCATTGTGGTGGACACGTGTCATTATACATTTGTCCAAATCCTAAGAACTACCACTGTAACAGTGAACCCTAATACAAAGTCTGGAGTTGGAGTGACAACACTGTGTCAATGTAAGTTCATCAATTGTGACAGATGTAGCCCTCAGTGGGGTGTATTTACAAGTAGATGCTGTACAGGCCCTGCTTTCTCTCCCTTGCTCCTGCCATCCCCCTTACCATCTCAGCATATACAATCCTTCACTCGCCTCAGAATTTAATTTCACTCCCGCATCACTCCTAAAAGCTTCTTTATTCCAGTTCAAGTCTGATTCTCCTAAAACAAAACAGAGCCTGTTTTGAGACATGTAACTTATTGACCCTCTGCCATCGTTAGATGTGAAGGATGGATTTAATCACTCTCTACTTCACCTTCTTTTCTTTATCAAGGCTTCTCAGCTGTGGTGTTATTGAGATTTGGGTTTAGATAAATTTTTGTTGCATGGAACTGTCATATATATTGTAGGATGTTTAGCAATGTCCCTGACCTCTATCTACTGGATACCAACAATTTATCTAGACATTGCCACCTGTCTCCAGGGACAGAAAGTAAACTCATCCTCAGTGAAGAAATACTACTAGGGTTCCCCTGCGCACCTCAGAGGCTAGAAACCTGAAAACTACATTTGTTATACTCTCTTATAGCCAGAATGCTGGCCAGGAGATAAGTACTGAGAAATAGGTGAACTTGTACTAGATATGCAAGGCTTGAGTAGAGATCAACTTTTATTTTTGAGTATTTTCAAATGGCAGAAAGGATTATAGAGATATCAAATACTTTTGTGTCAATATTTCAAGTCTATTTTCTGGAGTGCTGGGGGACAGTTGTGTGTCCATGTGAGAGCAATGGGGTGGATGAGACACGACTGGTCTCAGTGTTCCAGATCCCGTTCTCTAGCGTCACAGGTAATTTCCATGACAGTGCAGTGCTGGTAACTTCCTGATTTCTGAATGGCAGCTCTTACGTGACTTCTTGAACTCAGCCAATCTGGTGGTAGATTCAGAGATGCTAGTTCCTCTGGTGGTCAGCGCTCACTTGTTGCCTGTGCCAGCCCATCAGGACAGGGCTCTCTGTGACTTTCCTGAGGCCACCTGAGATAAGGCTTAGCATTCAGCAGACTCAGTAAATATTAATTGAATGAACGAACAGTTTAGCATGTTCTTATTCAGGTTTTAGTCTTCTTGTTTAAAAGACCAAAGGACTAAGTGAATGTAAATATTTTTAAGACAGTTATCAAATTTGTACCAAAGGAAAGGAGAGCACTTCTAAATGAAAGTAAAGCTGGGCATGGTGATACAGACCTGCAGTCTCAGTACTTTGGGAAACTGATGCAGAAGGATCATGAATCTGAGCCCAGGCTAGACAGTTCAGCAAGATCTTATCTCAGAATAAAAATTAAAAACAAAACAAAACAAACAACAACTACAGACAAATAAACAAGAAGTATGCTGGGGATGTAGCTTAGAGAGGGTCTCGGTCTAATCCCAGTACAAAAAGAAAAAAGTGTCACTGTCATTGCTCAGACATAAAATTGACACAATTTCTGGAAAAGTTCTTCAGTTTTCCTCATGCTAGCCACAAGCAGGTGTAGAAGAGACTGTCATGCTAAATGCACCCAATTTTGTCTGTTCTCTGAAGTTAAGCAGGGTCGGGTCTAGTGAGTACTTAGATGGGAGAAAAGACAAGCTGTACTGCAGAGTAGGTAAAGAAGTATAACAGTAAAAACTTGCATGTCATGCACCGCATAGCAATGTGTCAGTCAGTGAGGGATTACATGCATGGCGGTGGACTCACAAGACTGTAACAGAGGCAAGAAATCCCTGTGGCTTGGTGATACTAGTATCATAGCTCACTGCATCACTCGTGATGCCATTATAGACAAACCTACTCCACTGCCAGTTGCAAGAAGGTATAGCACATGCAATTGTGTATGTAGTAGATTATACTTGATTATACTAATAAATGTTTATGTCATTACTGTACTATACTTTATGATTATCTAAGGTGAACTCCTACTTATGGAAACAAATTTACCGGAAAACATTCTGCTGTGTGATGCAGGCAGCACTTTCACACATTTTGTATTCACTTTGTCTCATGATTGCAATATTTTTCTTGTGCTTGATTATGTTTTGTTCCTCACAACTCCTAAGCATAAAACCTACTACTCATTTTGGGATCAAAAAGCCCTGTTGAGTGACTGACCTGCAAACAAAATTAGAAAGTGACAAAAGACTACAGGATGGAAATTCAGGGGTGGTCATTGCTGTTAGGTCAGAAGCATCCTGCTCCACAGCTGCCATCTTGAACATAGACAAAGGGATGGGAGCTGTGAAAGGGTCTTCTTTGCTGAAGATGACAAGACTAACAAAAATTGGAGAAGAGCCTACATCAGATACAGAGAAATCTAAATATGGGGTGAAGACAGGATACCAACCTATGTCCCTCATGGCCATGATAATCACAGCCAAAGTGGAAAGCTTGCTTGCGCTATTGGAAAAAAATGATTGGACCCAACAATAATGTTGAATTCGCTATATCTCCAGGTGATTAAAGTGATTCAAGAATTGTTACTCACTACACAGTGTGGAAGTAGGTGGTGAGTCTGTGAGTGTGGATGTGAAGGCAACCATAGGAGGCCTGTAAACTCTTCTGGTGGTGAAGGAAAATCATTGGGCAGACCAAATCTTCCAAATGGATAAAATCTCCCTGCTCTGGAAGCTGATGGCTGAAAGGACATTAGTACATAAAGAGATCAAGTCAGTGCCCGTTTGAAGGCTTTTCAGGACAGAATAACAACACTACCGTGCATAGGGTCAATATTTTAGATAAAAGGCTGAAACCTTCTGTGACCTGGCACCCCAAAGACTCCTGCCCTCCCTCCATGTCTGTGAGCACACACTGCCAGTGAGAAGCCATGGATGACCCAGCTTCTCTTCCATAATGCCCCTGAGTTGTTATGCCAAAAAGGAGATGTGGTATTTGGAGAACAGCATGCCTTCCAGAATTCTGCTTGTGTCAGTTTTTGTAAGTACACTGTTTGATGTCTGCATATTGATGAAATTCCCGAAGGATACATTTTTCAGGCCTTATTCCATCATTAAGCAAGGCCTGACTACATTTAAATAGGAGCTTTAAATACGTGCCAGGCACTGTTCTAAGCACTTTGTCTATATCAACTCCTCATAGCAATTCTGTGAAGTAGGTACCACTAACAGTTCCATTTTACAGATGAGTAAACTGAGGCATGCAGCGCTTGAGTCAGGTCTCGTCAATGGCAGAACTCCGCTTGTCACTCAGGAAGTCTGGCTCTAGATAGATTATGCTGCCTTTACTAATACTGTACTTGTGTCAAAAGATTGTGGGGCCCAGGATGGACAAAACACATGGGCAATTTTGCTTTTCCTTTAAAGTTTGCCAGTAGGTCAGAAGAGTGTTTAGAAATCATCAGTGATTCGGTCTTGAAACAAGGTGCCAGGTTAGGAGTTTGTGCTTAGGGCTGTGATGTGCTCAGTTTCACACCCGCCGTTTCTCCCCAGTGTCGGGACATCCACTTGAATCTCCCTGACTAACCCTGTCAAGGGTTTCCTCTGCCATGTCTTTACATTCACTATGGTTCAACCAGTGCCAGTATCCTGCTCAGCAATGCTAAGGTGACACCATCCAGGACACCTGGCCACAAGGGGTCGTTATCACCTTAGGTAGGCACCTTCATCCCCTCAGCCCCTGCAACACCTGTCTCATTTACAGACTTATTTTATTCTTTTCATATTGCTTTGGGCTCATAAAATCTCTCAAACAAGGCCAGATTGCTGCCTCTACATCAAAGCAGGTTCATTCGATAAGGCTTGTTTTAAAAGGTCAGTCTTGTTATTTGTAGAGCATCGCAGTAACCAAAGAAGAGCACAGCCGGGGCGTCAGTGTCCTGCTCAGAAAAGCCCGGGGGATCCGACAAGAGGAGGGTGCAGGGAAACCATTCTGGGCACACCACTGAGCCACAGACCTGAGCCAGTAATCTGTAAACACGCCCGCAACACAGGCTATCGTCACGGATTTTTTTTTTTTTTTCTTCGTCCTCCTGGAACACCGAGCTGGGAAAAATATTTAGAGCCTGAGCTGAGATCTTGCTAGTGAAAGAGAGATTTCAGGTAAGCAGTAAATGTGCAGAGCGGAGGCAGTGACCTTTCTTATTTGCAGTGTTTTTATTCTGCAGCTTGCACTGCAGGGACTCTGACTTCAGAGGCTCTGATGGCCTGAGGCTGTGTTGGAGAGGAAATAAATGAGCCTGCCCTACTTCCAGAGTCTCTAGTAATCTACGTGCGGCTGGAGAACCTGGGCCCGGCACGATGTGCGTAGACCAGCGACCTCAAGTGGTTGCAAGAGGGCACTGCATTGACAGTTTTGAAGTCTGAATCAGCACACAGTGTGTGTATGCTCAGCCTTATGTGACATTAAGGAGGATTTAAAGGAAAGATCAGCAAGCAAACTTAAGGACCTTATCCTTCAACCTGGGGAAGCCAAAAGAACAAACAGTTTCTCCACTGTCTTGATGCACTGAAGTTTTTGAGAAGGAAGACAGATTCAGGAAGCTGAATTGGGAGAACAGCACAAAGCAGGCAGGAAGCAGCAAACTAAACAAAATAAAACCCCAAATACCTAATGCTATGAGCAAAGGTTTCAAATGAAGACCACCCGCTAGTTTGGGCCATCCTAGTGTGCCTGAAAACTAAGCCATGCATTTGGGGATCCCTGGAACAGAAGATCCAGGTTTCTTGAGCTCTTTGGAAAGCACCGGCCGTAGATTGCCACGGCAGAAAACACCTCTGCACCAGCCTGGGCAGCTCGTCCTGCCCCGGCATACAGCATATACTGGCCTATGACAGCAAAAGGAGGGGTTACAAACTCCAGTGCTTCCAGGCTCAAATGCTTCATAGAAATGCATAGACTGGAAGAAGGATCCTGGTATTTCAGAGGTGTCAGCCTGAACTTCCTGCTTGTAAACAGCATTTAAGAAAACTAGAGTCACAAGTGCATTTAGAAGTAGTGAAGGCCATGACTAAAGAGTAGGGGTTGGATTTCCTGACAATAGGCTCAGCTCTGGACAGTTGCACTCAAGAATACAGAGTTGGGGCTGGGGATTTAGCTCCGTGGTATAAGCGCCTATCTGGCAAGTGCAAGGTTGTGAGTTCGATCCCTGGTACCAAAAAGAAAAAAAGAAAGAAAAAAAAAAAAACCAATACAGAGTTGTTTGGTAAGTATTCCAAGTAATCCATAGAAACACATTTTCTAAAATTTTATGTGACATTTTCCAATGATTAATTGTTGGGTCAACGTTCTAATCAAATTTTCTCAGGAAAAAAATAAGCTGTAAAATACTAAACTAAGTGGACACTTTTTTGCAAATTTTATGGTTTGGGGAGAGCTATAGGCTTTTATGGCTGTTTCTGTTTTCTATCCTTTTTCGTGAGAATAAGAGAGTATAAGTGTGTGTGTGTGTGTGTGTGTGTGTGTGTGTGTTTTCTCTGATGGGCACTTTGAAATAAACATGGGCTGAAGCTCAGAAGACTTTTGTTCCTTTTGTCTCTCGTTTTGTCTTAGCAAGGTGGGAGTCACCTTTCTGAGTGTTTCCTCATCTGTAAAATTTGTCATCTAATTTGAAGTCTTTTTAGCGCAAATTTTGTGATTCCCAAAGCACCAACTAGATCTAAAAGTCTAAGATTCTTATTTTCAACTAGAAGAAAATGCATCGTACAGCTGACCTCACCTTGCATGACGCCCAGATGAAATTTCATTTCATTTCATGTGCCGGCCTCCTGTGATCCTTTGACAGCAGCAATGCAGTGCAGCAATGTCATTGTCAACCTTGGCCATACCTTGGAATGAGCTGGAGGATTTTCCAAACACACTCAGTGCTAGGCCCCAGGCTGATTCATCCAGATACACAGAAGCAGACTTGGCGAGTGAGGGCTGTTTTGACCGGTCCCCAGCTGATTCTAATATGCACAAGACTGGTAAGTGCTGGTGTACACAAGAGCAGGCTTTTGACCAACCTGGAACTGAAATCCCTGGGCAGTGGCGAATCACTTTGGAATTTGAGGCACAAAGTGGTCCCTTACATACACTCATCAAAATACAGTGTTTCTCCTATTTTGAACAATGTTTTAAACATTAATAAAATTACTACAGTAAGAAATCATGACTAGATAAAAAGGTCATGTCTCTCAATCTGGTCACATGCTCTGGTCAACCTTCACCAGGCTGGCCAAGGACTCGATGGACTTGAGATTGCAGGGGAACGTGGGCTGATCAGACAGGCTGATTTCCATCACACCACACTGCAGGGTCATCAACTCAGAAGCCTGTCTTTATTTAAAACTGTGATCATTTTCTCATCATGGATATTCTTGTACTTGTCGTTGTTTTTCAAATATGACTTCAAATCTTATTCGTTTTGATTGCTGAATTTTTGGTTGTCTACTTCAAAGTAGTACCCGCGGTAAATGTCTCTTTCTCCCACCTGAATCCTGGCCCTGAACCTGGGTTCAAATGCTATCTCTGCTTGTGTAAGTTACTTCACTGCATTAAACCTCCACTTACTCCTAGGTACGATATGATTAATGCCAGTTCTTCCTTTATAGAACTATGGCAATTAGATGAAGTAATGGAACAAAGTGCCTAACACAAAGCAGGAGCTCTCCAGTACTTGCTATTGTGGGTTGGCTGATACTCTGTGCAAAGATGGTATAATACCGTGGTTTTCATTTGCATGTTCCAAGAAAGCTGATTCACCTGGACTCTACCAGTTCTCAGGAGGCAACTTAATATAAACTTTCTCCAATCAGTAAATTCTATAGAAAAATGCTCAAGTGCTTCCACAGAACCCAGGAATCCAAGAACAACCAGATACTATCTATAGCCAAACAATGACTATATTGATTGCCAATAGGCATCATCATATTCAATTTATTTCTTATATGTGCTATACAAGTTTAAGTCTAATCAATTTAGAGACCCATAGACTTAAAATGTTTGAGGACTGCTTATACATCATGTTTTCAAGGTTTAATGTTAGTAAGACTCAGCTAGAAAGGTCTTATTAAAAACATAAATTCTGACACTTCTGACTCAGTAGATGTGGAGTGGGGTCTCAGATTGTGTGTTTAGAATAAGCTTCCAAAGCAGGACTGGCTACATAATTTGTGAAGCCCAGTGCAGAATGAAACTACAGGACTAGTTGCTCAAAAATTAAAATAGTAAGCCAATTGAGGCAGTGTTGGAGACCACTACCCAGTGGCTCTGAGCAGGATTTAAAATTAACTAATTGGCTTTCTATGTTTATCTGTTCTAGGTCTCGGCCTCTTGCCTGGCGATGGGAAATGATTCATAGTAACTGAAAGTCTATGAGTCACTGGTCCTGGCTAAGGCCTGTAGTGACCTGTGAGGCCAGAGATACCTCAAAGGGTAAGATAAGGCCACAGCTGTGGACACTTGGCTCAAACATCAATTAAGTAAATAGAGACTGCAGCTGCAGAAATTACTCTTACAGTCTCACTCCTACCACGTCTTCATGATAAGACAGTTCTACTGAATTGACATGATTCATTACTTGGAGACGTCCTTGAAGTGACTCCCATAGTCCTGCTCATTGCCTGAACGTTCCTCAGTTTCCCCACCTTTTGTCCTTGTTCCTAATAAAAGTGGGCTGATTCAGAGAAGTCTTTGTCTTAGCCCTTGGCGTCTCAAGCTCAATTAAAGGGTTTTGACCCTCCTGGAGCCCTAAAATCATACCAATTGTCTCATTTTATTTAAACCTCCGCTGTACACTCCTTTGGGAGATCGGGGATCTAGGTCAGGACCCCATAAGGCAACCCCAGCCTAGGGCCCTATGCTCCTGCATGAGAGCTGTCCCTGATCATAGGTGGCATCTGCACTGCTGGTCCCTAGTCAGACTTGGAGTAATGACGGTAGAATCAGCATCATCCAGTAGGACTTTCTGTGATAATGAAAGTTTTGGATATCTGTGTTGTCTGATACAATAGCCACTTAGCCTCATGGGGCTATTGTGGTTAAAATATGGTTGGCATGATTAAAACCAGAGTTTTGTTGGATTATAATTAAATGTAAATGGTCTCATGTATCTGGTGGCTGCCAAGTTGAATGGCACAATTTGGATGTCAGCTTTCTTCCACAGGGCGTTTCCCTACTGCAGCAAATTGCTGATTTTCGAATGGACCACGCAGTTTCATAGCCAATGAGAATCAGGCCAGATCATCTTCTTTATGCTTTAGTAATTCTACTAAAAAAAATCTGACAGGTAATGCTATTCTGAATAGTCTTGTGGAAAAGAACCAGCCCAATTGGGAAATAGTTTCTTGTATTAAAAATTCTTTTTCATTTACTGTAGAAATACTGGCAATTCATATGTTAAAAGTTTCTTGTCTCATTTCATAGGAAATGATTGGCAGCCTTTAGTGCTGTGTCTTTTCAAACCAAAGTGACTGACACCCTTCCCTTCCCTTCCCGCAGATACTCTTCCTCTCTGCCTGTGGAATGTGACTGCGCTCCCTAACCGGGAGGTGTTTTTCAGGTGTCTGGCTGCTCCTTACCTGTTTAACCCTTTGTGGGCTAATGCCATGCTTCTAGTAGTTAGAATGAACCTAAAATGGGAGAGCAAAGACTGATACGTGTGTTCCCCAGGCTACAGTTAGGAAATGAAGAGGCACTTCAGCTCTGAAGGATTTCTCTCTTAAGAGAATCTGGGCTGAGTGAAATCTCCAAATCACTACTCTCCAAAGGGGTTTTCTGATTTCCAAACTCTGTTTAATGCTTTAAACTCTCTTTCTAAAACATGATTGGTTGGGCATTCTGTGAGAGAAAGAGAAAAAGGGGGAGTGAAAGAAACCCAGAGGAGACAACAAAGGAGGGAGAAGGAAAGATGGAGGAAAGAAAGAAAAGAAGGAAGAAAGGGGGAAATAGGAGAAAGGCAGCAAGTTGGGAAGGAGGGAGAGGAAGAGAGAAGGAGAGATACAGAGAGATAGAGAGAATGAATATCTAACTTTTTGCATGAAATAAATGGAAGCAAAAAGATGCTATCAAAAGGTCAGGAGAATGAATGAATATAAGGGGCTCATTTAAGAATAACAGCCTCATGCAGGGGAAAAAGGAACACTGCTTCACTGTTGGTGGGAGCGTAGACTGGTGCAGCCACTATGGAAATCACTGTGGAGATTTCTCAGAAGACTAGGATTGGAAGTTCCATTCAATCCCACTATTCCCCTCCTGGGTATTTTCCCAGAAAAACTGAAAAGGTCATGTCACAGTGATATATGTGTACCCGTGTTGATAGCAGCACAATTTGTAATAGCTACATCTTGGAAACAACCAAAATGCCCATCAACTGCAGAGTAAATGAAAAAGATGTGGTATTTTTATACAATGGAATATTACTCAGCTATAAAAAAAGATGACCTTGAGGCCTTCATAGGTAAATGGCAGCAACTTGAGACTATCTTCATCAGTGAAGTAAATAAGAATCATATTTATAAATATCACATTGTGTGTCTAGGGTAAAAAGTAATAAGGACTATAGGAGTAATAAAACCCAAAATGTGTAATTGCTATTGTAAAAAAGAAAAGAAAATGCTCAGAAGGATATAACTGATAACTGCATGTATATTTAAGTGTGTAAGATAGATAACCATATTACTGAGTTTTTGTTTGATCATTGAGCAGAACTGTTTGTAGTCTCACTGTTTGAATGCCCACTTTGTATGCTTTAATTTTGTAACTTGAACAATTATTTCTAAGATGAAAGTATGTAATTTATCAACTAGTGATTTCTTAGTGTTTTTTGTGAAATTCTGTATTATTTCTATCCTTTTTTCTGTTTTGCTTCTCTTTTGTCTTTAAATAAAATTAAAAAAATAATAACAGCCTCAAACTAATAGTCATTCCAAAGAAGATTTATAAGTACCAAAGAAACACTCCTCATTTTCTGTGCTGGTTTTTCCTTGGGATCTGCAGTTCATGGCTCTTAACATCAAAGCACAGAACCCCGGGAAGGTTTAAACATTCCCCCAAAGGGTCACTGTTGGGCCACTGCAAGATATGCTGCTCAGAAACCTAATAGCTGGAAACAGCCCCAGGAATCTATGAGAAATTAGGAGGTGATAGGAGGACTGAAGTGTTAGAGCAACTCACCAGACACTGGGGAAAATAAATATTGCTAAATCACTATACTTTACAAAAAATAAATCCCAGATGGATGAAATAGCTATGCGTTTAAAATAAACAAACAAAAAAACTATAAAAGTGTTGGTAGAAGAGAGGAATTTCTAGGTCAGGAGTGTTGTGTACACCTAATTTGACCAAGCACTGGCATGCTGTTCTCCTGAAGGGCTGCCTTGGTTTAACCTCCTGGTACCAGTGTAAGATGGGTCTCGAGTCTGCAAACCCACATCAACACCTCATGTGGTCTAGTTTCTGGGTTTTGTCTTTCTAATATGGCCTAAGATAATTCATTATTGTTTTAGAATGTGTTTTCTTCATTGTGAATGAATTTGAATATCTCTGCATATATTTGTTTATGGGTTTGGCTTCACAAAATGCCTGCTTATACTCTCCAGCCTCTGTTAAGGTTTCTATATGTTTCTTATTGTGAAAGTTCTGGTGTAATCTCAGTATGTGTCCCATGGTGGTTTACATGCTGCAAAGGTCATTTCCATCCTGTCATCTATTAACTTTGTCTGTGTTTGTCTTTGTGTTACAGAAATCCTTCATTTTGAAGCCAACAGATCCACCTCACATAGGCTCAACAAGGAGTATAGTGCTGTCAGCAGTGGTGGAAAATGCAGTGAACAGGTTTCATCAGTAGTAGACTGGACTGGTACAATGTGGTAGACATACAACTTGGAGAACTGAGCAGACATTAGAAGCAATGGACTCAGTGGACACAGAATAAAGGAGCAGCCTTAAAAATACACTTCCCACTACTTACAATAGCCAGGATATGGGATTAACCAAGGTTCTCATCAGCAAATGAATGGATAAAGAATATAGCATATCTACATATAATGGAATATTATTCAGTCACAAAAATGAAATCTTGCCATTTGTGGGCCATGGGAATAAAACTGAAGGGTCTATATTAAATTAAATGAGTCAGGCACAGAAGGACAAATACCATACATTCTAACTCATGGGTGGAAGTTATGAGCATTGATTTTATGAAGATAGAGCATAAAATAATGGTCACTAGAGATTAGGAAGAGTAGAAGGGAAGGGAAATATCAGGAACTTGGATAACAAGTACCAAAATACAGTTACATAGGGAAATAAATTCTAATGTAGCACAGGATGACTATAATTCATAGTAATTTATCAGATATTTTATAAAAAAAACAGAAAAAAGCCATTTGAAGTTTCCCAACATGATGAAACAGTAAACATTTGAAGTGAAAAAAGATTACTGCCCTGATTTGATTTCTCCACATCATACACATGCTGAATTATCAGACTGCATCCCACAAATATGTGCAATTACTATGTATCAATGGAAAATAAAAGAGAAAATATAGTTCTGTGTAAGAAACTGTGAACTAGAATGAGATAATTTATGATATCATCTACTTTCATTAAAATTTGTGAACATTATTCAATACAAAACCAAATATAAATGAAAAGATGCACATTTAACACAGTAAAATAGCTCTGTGGAGAAAGTTATAATGGGAAACACATAAAGGGAATAAGTCAGTAAGAGAACAGCTCATGAAGCATAAACCACTTATAAGGTACCAGCAAGTGAGGCATGTATTTAACTGAGTCATTTGCACCTATGGACTGAATGCTCACTACAGCAGGAAAGGCACAGGTGAATTATTGTGTCCAGACAGAAAAAGACTTCTAAGAGTAATAGCAAAGTTAAAGATCATAAAGGGATAAGTTGCTAGAGCTGTGATATAACAGGAAATATATAGTACATTTTTAATGCTTATTACCAAAAGTTTACAAAACAAAGTGCAATACAAATTTAAAGAGGACAATCTTGAGGCTTTTATGGGCAATTGGAGATAATTTGAGACCATCCTCATAAGTGAAATGAGTCTCACATTTGTAAATATCACATGGTCTCTCTAGTGTGAAAAAATTATAAAAACTGAAAGAGTAATAAGATCCAAAATACATAACAGACATTGTAAAAATGAAAGGGAAGGAAAGTGCTCTAAAGGATATAACTATATGGATGTTCAAGTGTGTAAGATAGATGACAATATTACTAAGTTTCCATTAGATCATTGAACAGAATGGTTTGCACTATCAGTGTTTGAGTGTCCACTTTTTATGCTGTGATTTTGTAACTTGAACAACTATTTCTAAGAGGACAACATGTAACTTATCAACTAGTAATTTCTTAATGTTAATATTTTGCTTTGAAATTCTGTATTATTTCTACCCTTTTTTCTGTTTTGTCTTATTTTTCTTTCTTTTTTCTTTAAATAAAAAAAAGAAATTTAAATAATTCCACTTTCTAAGGATGTGCATTGTAAGATTTTAGCAAACACGTTTCTGAAGTTATTAAAGCTTAAAGCTGTGCGAAGACTTTGGACCATTCATGTTATAAGTCACACTGCCTTTGCCTTTAGTTTCACTTCACAGTCATGCACATGTGTGAGTGATATGCTTTCCACTTCCTCTGATAGTGTTTCTGCCCTTTTAACTATTGATCTTTGCACAAGGGTGGCTGGCTGGTAACATGAACTTGTGTTCCCCAAGGTAACAAGCTAGAGGAAAATGCATGGAAGGAAAGGCAAGAGGACATGTGGTTTTTTATTTGTTTGTTTATTTGTTCATTTGTTTTGTTGTTGTTGTTAAATGGGAGAATCAGAAGTCACTTGGCCAGGACAAGAAGAAAGTTCCCACAGGGCAGTATCTTTAAGCAGCGAGGGGCTCAAGAAGCAGAGGTTACTTAGCAAAGCAATAATTATTTTTCTGCTATCAAAAGCTCCCCATCAAAGAACTGGGCTCTTTTGAGAAGTCGGGCGTCCCTTGTCCCAGCTTCTTTTGAAGAGAAGATTCTCTACTGGGTTGAGCTGGATCATCTCTATGGTCTCATGGCACACTGGGATTTTATTTCTAAGTACACAATCATCCTATCAATAGTTTTTTAAAGAACATAGAGATGTCAGTGAGAATTGGTATCTGAGGAGGAGGCCTAGCTACCCACGCCTGGTAGCCTGTGGAGAAAAAGATAGGGATGTAAACTTACTAACTTTCTTCATGTCTTTCCAGGGTTGGTCATGTGCTCCAACTGAACTGCTCTATCTACCATCTCCCTCTCTCCCCAATGTCTTCTCCATCTATATACTTCACTCTGGCCATTTCCTCACAGCTCTTTTCTGCCACAGAGCCTTCTCTTTAAAAGTCCAACCTACAATTCTGCCATGGTTCTAGCATGGTTCATCTCCTCCAAGTCTCTTGTTGAAATCTGATTGTCATTGGATCGGTGTTGGGAGGAGGAACATTCAAGAGTTGATCAATTGTTAAGAGGGATTATGGGTTGCTTACTGAGACAGTGGGCCACTCGAAAGCAAGGCTACCCCATTGCTTTGTCCCTTCTACCTACTCTGGCTTGCTTTTCCATTTCTCTGACAGGTAATGATTCAACATGAGACTCTCACCACACTCCAGCCTTCAGAACTATGAGCTAAATGAAATAGTTTCCCTTCTAAGTTACCCATCTCAGGTATTCTGGTATAGCAACAGAAAGCTGACTAAGACACCTGCCCTGTGGCACTTAGCGCAGGTGAGTTCCAACATTACTGGTGGAGATCACCAGGTTATACATGCCTGTCCACACTGCAGAACAGCACACCAAAGTGGAGGCAGTGACCTTGGAGGCAAACCAAAGCTAAATTAGGGCCCAACTAGTAAGTGCCTATTCACTGTTATCCCCCACCTTGAGTGTCTTTATCTGTCAATCACGCAGATGGTACAAATGGTAGCTCATGTTTGTACCATCCACCGAGGTAAATGCCTCATAAGGATAATTTCTCCTACTCCTCCCACAATCTGTAAATACTCTTCTTTATTTTCATTTGACCAACTGACCTAGAGGGTTGTTGTAAGGCATGAAAGTGCCTCCTGCAATGGCTGGTACACTCTCAGCACTATATAAACAGCACCTGTGGTTACTATTATAGGGCAGGCCATGCCATCAAGTGCTATTCCAGCAATGATAGCTCTAACTCTACTCTTTTCTCCCTGTGGATCATGACAGTGTACAGTGATGTGCTTTCGAAGCTGAGAACAGGAGATCTGCACATTCATTTGTCTTTTATTCACATTCTATGTTGAATTTACCGAGCTACTCACATCTCCATGCATGTCTTGTCTTTTGAAGACAAGAAACTTCAGTGACACACCTGGGCATCTCCTGCAGAAAATGATGTGCATCTCAAGTTCATAAAATCACGGAGAATAGAAGGTACGTGTTGGAGTAGGGCAATCCCAGCTGGGCAGTGCCTGAAGCCAGGCACAGAAGGGAGCTTTCCCAGGTGCCAAACAGCTGCTTCAGAGGAAATGACAAGCTGTGGGTGGGACCTCAGATAATGGAGCTCGCTGGGTCCCCACAGCCTGCAAGCTTGCCTTGGCAACAGCTCTTTACCCTGTTCCCTTTTGAAAGTGAATTATGTGACTGCTGGCACTAGGCAATTATCATTTGTGAACATTTTTTTCTTGTGTCATGTCAGAAAAAGACACACACACAATCCTTGCCTACGAACAGTGCATTCAGAAATTAAAGGCATGAGCCAATCTAGTTTCAAAAATGATGTTGCCATCTAAATTCTATTAACCCTACAATGCAATCTCCCTTAGACCAAAATATTGCAATTTCCTTCTCTTTTCACTTTCTTTTTCTCCAACCTAATTTGATTTTTGCTCTCTTTAGAGGATACACAGTAATCGGGTTAGGCCATCGTCTTTTCAGTATTGTCCCTCCAGCGCCTTGCCTTTCTATTTCAGACCATTTTCTACTTCTTCTTTAATCCACTTTCTGCCCAGTGAATATCCCAAGAAAAACCAGACAGAGATAAATCATTTTGCCTTGGAAACTTAACAGGCTGAGGAAAACATAAACAAACTGCTGCCCTCCAAAACTCAGAAAATCATGTTAGCCTGAGGTACCAAGTCTGTTTATTTTCCTTTATCTCAGGGATAGATTTCATTATGAAGGTTGGGCCTGACTGAATGGCCAAAGAAGTTCTTAACACTGTTGGAGAGCCAGAAATAATAAATGAATGTGCTTGCCATTGAAATAGTCCAAACTGGGTTTCAGAAGGGATTATACTTGTTTTGTGGAGGGCAGTGAATCATATAGGTTTTAAATAATAATTCTGCAACTTCAGCTCTTTTTTTTTGAGGACATACAGAATTGCTTGCCAGCCCCCGAAAGCCCACAGAGTAATTGATTTGACAAGACTGAAGCAATATTGCTTTTTATGCAGTTTAAGGTGTAAACAAGTATTTCCTCGTAACACCTTTCTGATGCTTGTTATAATAACATTCATGGAATTAGATGACAACAGACACACCGTTTAACAGACCCAGTCTTCTTTTGTTCCTTCCCTTTCTACATCCAGGACAATGGAGAATGGAATGAACAAACTAGAGTGGGGTAAGTCATGAAGACTAAGAGGCTTTGGCAAGCGTGAGGTCATGAGTTCGATTCTCAGTACAAAAAAAAGCCTAAGAGGCTTGTTTATTTCTTATATATTATAGTTACATTTTCCCTTGAAAAGAAGGGCTCTTTGCTTATAAAGTCTAGCTGAAATTGCTTTTTTATTATTCTTTAGGAAACGAAAATGAAGAATTACAGTACTTTTTATCCACCAAGGCTGCCACATACATAGCTAGCACACGGCAGCAGAGCATTCAAAGAAGCACCTCTGCCAATTTGGAAGCCTTAGGAAAACTGCGTAAGACTCAGGCACCCTGCCTTGGTCACCTGCTCGTATTCTGGTCAACCTGGCTGCCATCCTTAGCCTGACTGCACACTGGCACCCCTTCCTACTGTGATTCTGCAACCCTGTTGCAAACAGATTAGAACTGAGATGACCTTAAAAGACATTGTGGAGGTAACCTGCTAGGTTACACACTCCTTTGGTTATAGCCCCAGCAGTATTCTTGGAGGATTCTCCAACTGGGAAGACTAAACATGAGCGAACAGGCAATTTCTGCAGCCCAAAGGCAGAGTTATGCTCCTCCCAGGAAAAATGCATGCCATTTTTGCTCTTTAATCTGCAGAGGCAAGAAAGAATATATAACGACCCTGTGGCCAAAGTCTCAGCCGATTTGCTAACCTTAAAACTAGATTGGTCACTAAGGAAGAGATAAGTGGACTTGTCTATATTTAAATAAACATAAAGCAACCTCTATCTATCCAGCTATCAAGCTATCTATATTTATTGTCATATAAATACATATGTCAATAACATTTTCCTAGATTTATGCTCTATTTAAATAATTTGACTTGGTATAGGAATGCCATGACATTTGATCTTTTTTTATAATGGGCAGAATTAAAAATACTTTATCCTTAGGCAATGCAGCAGCAATAGTGTGTTTCCAAGTCATTGTCGGTGACTCTAACTGGGTTGAAGAGAAGACCCTTAGAAAGTGAAATTGAGTGGAAGAGTAGGCCTGTGCGAATTGTACACTTTGTGAAGCAGGCATGAACACAATTAGAACTTGCCTCAAACTTCGCAGGCAATTTACCTCAGAATTGATGTCAAACGGGGAAAATTTCAGCCTGAGGACGCTTGTGAAAGGAGCTGATCAGGATTGGAGAACCAGAAATCGAGAGAAGGAGAATGGGCGGGTTAATGGGAACACCATTCCAGCCATGCCGCTGTCTTAATGTGAGTGCGACAATGGGATACATATCACCGAAGCAGATAATTCGTCTTGTTCCTATTACCCCACCGTTCAACCTGCCAACCTGTCATTATTTTAAAGTAGGAATTTTTTTTCCTCCTTTCTGTTTTTAGCATTTACATCTGAGCACTGAAGTGCTGCAATAATGTACCTTTAAAATGTACTAGGAAGGAGGCATTTTGAGCCCAGGTACACAATCGACAAAGAACATGTGGGAGCCTCCAAGACTGACTAGAGGCACCAACCAAAAAACATAACTGAAAGCAACCTCACTACAAAACTATTTTTATTTATGAAGTGTCTAGCTACTCATGATGGACTGGATTTGTTTAATAAGATTCTCTTCACTGGTTCGGTAGAAGTTACTCTGTCACCAAAAGTATCTGAAACCAGTGAAATTCATTCAAAGGGTCCCTCTTGAATCTTGTAGCCACTGTTGATATGCAGAGGGCTTAGGTCACAATACCATCTATGATTCTATTAGATGAGCACAAGGAAGAGCCAGGAGTGGGCTGCTATGTGGTGGTGCTTTTGTAGATGTTCCTGGAGCCCTGGGCTTCAATTGTGGAGTGAGTGGAGCAGAATGCACAGGCAGGCATTAATGCCACCTCTGCCCTGCTTTCTTCTTCAGGAAGAGAAGTCACATAAAGTGGGAAGATCCCTTAGGGGAAATGAGCAAATCTCAAAGGGTTATGAGATTTCCCTGGTGTTCTGATCAAACTTATTTCCTTTCTAGAAAACTGATTCTGAGGTAGTAGGAAGATAGCTTTGTCCCTTGTTCATTCCAGTCCACTTCAACCCAATTCAACTTCTGAACACACACACTTGCACACTCACGTGCATACACACACATTCACACCTGCCCTTCTCTCCAGATGGGGAAGAAAGAGAAAAGTAACAAAGGAGGAAGTGGAAGCCATGCAGTGGGCAAAGGAAGACTACAGGAAAAGCAAATGAAGCAGGCGAGGCAGCACAAGGAGGAGGGGTTCAGACTGACAACAGAGAAATAATTGGATAGTCAAGGGCAGATCCTTGACTCGCTCAGTGGGTGACTCCGTGCTGTGCAGTCTGAGGTCTGCCATTGCTCCTGGGTTCTCTTTTTCTACCTGAGTGGGTCTGTGTACAATACTGGGGTGGGGAAGAGTAGAAACCAGGGAGAGAGTGATAGGAATGGAACTAAAGAGGGAAGAATAAAAAAGAAGGGGAAAGAGATGGTAACCATTCCCTGATTGTCCACTCTTGACATTGGCTCCATGTTTACCCCGTGGAGGGCGTGATCACAAAAGCAAGCTCTGCAGATCCCACAGCTGAGGGATGACTATTAGAATTACCCATCTTCAAAGAGGATGAAATTGTGATCGGATCAATGAAACCACTATGTTCATCAGAGGCTGTTGTGTGGTGAATTTTCAACAGGTTAGCTTCAAAATACCAAGACTTGCACTGCTGAAGATTAAAGGGTACTTGAGTCTGACTCTTATACTATAAAAAGCATCAGGATTTGCACTTTATTAAACTTGGACAAAAATTCTCAGTGTAAAGAAATAGCAAATCATGACTCTGGTCCTTTGTGTGGGCAAATATCTGTGAAATTAGAAGCATGATGTGAAAAAGGTGATGATGTAAAGAGAAAGAAATCATAGAAGTAAAATCTGGCAACACCTATCCCAGCATCACCTAGAGAAGAAAATGCCCTTGGCTTCTGGGAGATACGTTCCTGTTTCAGTGAGAGATATAACCAGGCTCTATGCCATTAAAAATTTCAATCCAATTTTGCTTCTATTTTCATCAGTGTCCCTATAATGACCTGGCTTCTCAGAGAGTCTGCTCAAAAGAAGAATATATTTTTTCAGACCAGTGAAAATGTCTAGGGCATCCAAAAGTATGTTTCCTTTTGTCAATACACTTGGATTTTATGGATTTATTTTAATATTCTCTTGGTATTCGAATTGAGATTAAAATGATATCATATGAATCCCAGTTTCTTCAGAGCCATGGACAGCAGGCATCATCAAGATCAGACACTGTTTTCAAACCTGCAGCTTCCTAAATCAATGGAAGCTGGCATCACGAGAAACTGTATTGTAAAGAATTAGTCAATTTTGAAGGCACCTGATATGAGTCATTTCACAGAGTTGACTCAGTCATTATGTATTGGTTTTTAATTTATGCATCACACATTTTACTTTCCATTACCAATTATCTTCTCTTTCAACTATGTTTATGGTGATAGAAGAAAACACAGGACCTTGTCAAGTTTTCTGGTTTAAGGACATTTCCTGAAATAATTATCTAATCTTTCGGGACTTTCCCCCTGTTGGTTGGCAAGACAATCCTCTGGATATTCTTCTCAGCATCTGCAGGAACATATAAGGTACGATTTTTAAAAATACAGTGAATATTTAAATTTTTAAAGTTAATCACCATAAGATACATTATCTTTAATCCATTTCTAAATACTCCTCCTTACTTTGAACACTCTTATTCTATCATTCTCGCTACTTCCTGAAGAGGTTCTTGAAGTTCTCTTTTGCCAGCGTCTTTAGTTGCACTCTTGTGGCTGCCTTGATGTTCTGAAATAATTCAAAGCATTTCCTTCCACAGTGCTTCTGACTTTAGGGAAGAGCCGGAAGTTGCACAGTGCCAGACTCAGTGAAGAAGCTGGATGGGGACACGCAGTAGTGTGTTAGAGCCTGTCTTTCCACTGGGTGGTGCGCAGCTACGGCATTCATCGTATGTTTGATCACACTTTGTAAAGAGACTCACAAAAGAGGGCTCCCAGAACTGGATCCGAAAGTGGCTAGACTGATGGGATGAGCATGTTCAAAGTGAGGGAGAGTATTTTGAGGGGGATTAATGGCAATGTGTCTTCTTTTATTTTAAAGAGGGTAAAATTAAACACAACAAAACAGAACAAAAGAAAGCAATGTAAGAGACATAAATTTCAAAGCGAGACAATCAGAGAGCTTCACTATCTTTTATATTGTCTATTGTTTTCTTCCAAATAGTTGTCCATATCTTCACATACAGAGAATTCACATGAAACAACATAGTATAGAACTGATCTGAACAGGATGAGAAAGGCGTTTTAGGTCTTCAGGGCCAGACAATGGAGAAGCCAAGAATGGCTGTCATAGTGTCTCTCATTCTCTCCAAAATAGCTGTCCATACCTTCATGTATCTTGAACTTAAACAAAACAAAACAGGCTAAAATCACTCTGAACAAAGAATAATAGTATTGCTGGATTTCGTATCATGATACTACAGAATCAGCACTGGGTACCTTAGTGTCTCTTTTTCTTCAAAGTAGTTGTTCATTTCATCATGCGTTATATAAACTGTTATATAAACTGTTTATACGTTCTGCACATGCATGATCTCTACATGTATTTCTATCTTTTCTGTATTAGAGGGAAAAACAAAACATAGCAAGACAAAACAAAACAAATTCTTATAAAAAACATGAAATGAAAAAGTCTTATAAAACCACAGTACAAGGTGATCTACAAAGGTTACTGTGTTGTCTCTTGTTCTCTTCAATAGAACTGTCCATATCATCAGGCATAGTATAATTGAATATAGTAGTACATAACCATATTAATAAAATCAAAACATTGTAGACAGTATAAAACTTCAAAAGCAGGTAATAACCAAACCAGAGTGGGTATCCTAGTGAATCGTGTCATCTTTCAGTATAGTTGCCTACACTCTCAGACTTGATTCTATGAATCATAACAGATTTGAATATAATCTGTCAATACAAAACAGCAATCTAACAAACCAGATTCAATTAAGAATCGGTCATGATAAAAGTGTAACTTATACAGGTCTTCAGATTAAGTTAACAGGAAATTAAAGATGATTACCATACTTAGGTTAATGCAGGTCCCTCACTGGCTTCATTCTCCGTTGGGCTCACCAACCTCCAACTTCAGTGTGGCTGCAGTGTGATTTTGTGGTGGCTCCGGGCGAGTCACATGCGGTGCAGCTCAGGCCTGTCACAGTGGCGCGAGTTCGGGCACTCAGGCCAGTCATAGCGGTGTGAATTCAGATGGCTCGGGGAGAGCGCCATGACCACTAATCTTAGCTTCTCTAATAGTAGTCCCGGGGCTGCATGTTTGATAAGCTCTTTTCCCTTCAGTTTCTTCCCGGGTCAAGAGAATCCATCTCCCTCTGTCCAGTCCTCTCCAGGATGTTTTATTCTGGCATCTGAGCTGTCTCTCTTAGGGAGGCTCCGTATCCTGCTGCTTATGGGTCCGCCATCTTTAGCTTCTCCGCAATGTGTCTTCTAATGTAGTGAATTTTATTTAAATTTAAATATCCACTGTGCATCTTGATCACCCTTCATAGCTTGTTCTGCATACTCATTTGAGCTTCCAGCTGGAACCAGTATCTATAACCCTGCATGATAGCCAGTGCCTTTGCAGTTGAATTCCCCACCCTTTGAATCCTCCTTGTCCCAACCCCAGGCTTCTTCCAGGTGACCTAATCTCTGAGCTCATCTAGAACCCTGAGGGACTTCTATGGTTTGAGTAGCATCCTCTGTTATCCTGTTTACTGTGTTGTGTACAGAACCTACCACTCAACTCAGTTTTTACCTACTTCGTAGTCAAAATTATCTTTCAAAAACTTATATTTTGCTTTATTTTTATCAGTTCTCCCAAAGTATGCAATTGGCTCACCACTGCTTCTAGGAAAGTTTCATAACAAGACCAGTGGAGTTGTGCACAGCTCTCTCCGCTCCTGTCCCCATCCCTATCTGTCTCCACCCTCTCTCTGACCCCTGCTCCAGCTTCATGACCCTATCCTTTGGTCTGGATTATGTTCAGTGCTCCCACCCACCACAGAGACTTTGCACATGCTGGTTCCTCTGTATTTAAATGATATTTTCCCCCTTTTGCTAGTTAACCCCTATCTGTCCTTAAAATAAATCTCAGTTCAACCACTAGGCATTCGTGGATGAATGACTTGTTAAGGTGTGGATCGCTAACTTTTAGTGCTGCTATTAGCAGCTATTTCTTGTTTCCTACTGAAGTAGATGAGTTTGATGAGAATTCTGCCATGGCTTCCTTCTTGGCTTTGAGGCACTGCCTTAGACCCCAGAACTCTGACAACATGA